>JAECWM010000274.1:0-57500 GCA_018150695.1 Drosophila oshimai
AGAGCTTTTTCTTGAGTATAAAATAAGAAGTCAGGCGGTGCTAATTTTAGAGTATAATTTTTAATGGTAAATTGGCTTTTTCTCGCGGCACTTAACTTCCTCGTGCGAAGGTTACAATTCAAGTCGTTTTTCTTCTATATTCTTCCTTTCTTCTACTCTCTCATTCGTCTGTTCGAGATGGCAGTATCGCGGTAACAGCGGAGGAGAGCGCCATCTATGTTAACTAACAGTCAAAGGGCGCAAAGTTCAAATATGCTAACAATATAATTTCATGATATACCAATAATTGGGTTTTTGACCCAACATTCCGGCCCCGTTGAAAGTATGCGATTGACTTTCAAGAGACAGGTAATAATGCTAGTTTCCGTACAGGTCGGCGGATAGTTCCTTTGGTAGTGCGTATGTTGGCTACACGCACGATGTTGTCTGATCCTGTGATAGTGCTGACAATACGGCCAAGTAGCCACCGTTGTGGGGGAAGATTATCCTCATGCACGATGACCATGTCGTCGACAGCTAGATTGTGCGCTGGTTTCGTCCACTTTGCACGAGTTTGGAGCTCGTTGATGTACTCGTGACTCCAGCGATTCCAGATGTGATGTTTGATAGCGCTGACCCTCTGCCAGCGATCCAATTTGTCGAGATTGTCGTCGGCTGGTGTAAGTTCCGGCAATGCTCGAAGTGCGTCACCCACCAAGAAGTGTCCGGGCGTGAGTGCGGCTAAGTCGCTTGGATCCGACGATAGTGGAGTCAGAGGCCGAGAGTTTAAGATGGCTTCGACGTCAGCAGCTGCAGTAGTTAGCTCTTCAAAAGTGAGCCTGGTGTCTCGAAGAGTGCGATTGAGTAGTCCTTTAACACTCTTGACTGCTGCTTCCCATATTCCACCAAAGTGAGGAGCCCTGGGCGGAATAAAGTGAAAATTAATAAATTCGGTCGTACAAAAATTGGTGATGGAGCGAACTGTCTCATCCTTGAACAAAAACAGTTTCACAGCCTCTAGCTTGTTGTTTGCTCCTGCGAAGTTCGTTGCGTTATCGCAGAAAATGTCCGAAGGAAGTCCACGCCGGGCAATCAAGCGCTTGAGGGCTGCGATGAAGCTGTCAGTGGTCAGATCCGATACCACCTCAACATGTATTGCCTTTGTAGCAAAGCATACAAAAACTGCCAAATAAGCCTTGGTTGGAGGCTTGCCACGGATGCGCAAATAGACGTTTACTGGCCCGCAGAAGTCTATGCCGCATCGTGAGAATGGTCGTGATGGTGTGATCCGTTCCTTAGGTAGCTGTCCCATCAGGTGTGTTTCCAAAGTAGGTCGATAGCGAACGCAATGTATGCATGATCGAACGACTTGCCTCGCCAAGTCTCGTGCGTTTACTATCCAGAATTGCTGTCGGATTAAAGCCACGAGAGCCCTTGGGCCGGCATGATAGTTTTGAAGATGGAGATGTCTAACAAGCAGTCCTACAAAGGGGTCCTTGGCGGGAAGAAGAGCAGGGTGCTTTTGAACGTCTGGGTATGAGGCAAGTTCCAGGCGTCCTCCAACCTTAAGAAGCTCGAAGCCGTCTGTGACCTGTAGAAAGAGGCTAAGATTTTTAAGGTTAGTGCGCAGTGGCTGGCCTTTCCGTAGAAGAGACGTTTCTTGAGCGAAGTGGTTGCCTTGAATGTTCCATACGATGCAATGTAGTGCCCGCTGCAATTCCGTGGGGGTTGGCGATAGCGACTGAAATGACGATAATTTGCGGCATCGATGAAGAAATCTGTACATCCAGGCAACAACGCGTAGGCTGCGATGATACGAGCTAAATTTATAGATGCCTGTAAGCAGTTGATTGCTGATAGTTTGTATGGCGAACGCTGATTTTCTTTTCTCCAATTGAACAACTTCCATGTCGATGTTGTCCCGATTGTCCGTTGGCCAATTATGTTGATCTTGGAGCAAGAATTCAGGGCCTTCAAACCAGATAGAGTGCTGCAAGTCAGCGACTGTGCAGCCTCTGGACAAGATATCTGCCGGGTTGCAATGTGTTGGAACATGCCTCCAGTGACAGTTTGATGTTGACTCCTGAATTTCTGAAATTCGGTTGCCGACAAAAGTAGATAATGTGGCTGAGTGTTGGCGATTCCAATGCAACACAATTTGGGAGTCACACCATAAGTATGTGGTTGGTTCTCTGTCTGCGAATAGTTGAATAATCTTCCGATATAATTGAGACAGCAAGTGCGCTCCACAAAGTTCCAATTTAGGCAGCGAAAGTTTTCTGGTTGGAGCCACTCTTGACTTGGATGTGATTAGCTGTACCTTGATGGTGCCATCTGACCCAAGGGTGCGAGCGTAAATGCAGCAGCCATACGCTCTAATGGAGGCGTCACAGAATCCGTGTATCTGTAGGCTGCGTGCCGTCGTTTGCAGGCAATATCGTGGTATTGCTACTGAATCCAACGATGTGAGCGATGAGAGGAGCGATGTCCAAGCATTATGAATGCCCTGAGGTACAGACTCGTCCCAGTGTAGTTTCAATAGCCACAGCTCCTGCAGAATGATTTTAGCAACTATAATGATGGGCGTTACTAATCCCAAAGGGTCAAACAGCGAGGATGCTATTGAGAGGATCGTGCGCTTGGTAACAAGCTCTGAGGTGATCCTAGGCGAAAATGAGAATATGAATGTGTCCAAAACTTGGTCCCATTTGAGGCCAAGCGTGCTGGTAACATTGTTGTCACCCAAATGCAAGTACTTTATGGTATCGTCATTGATAAACTCACTGTGATTTGAATGCCATTTCGCAAGTTCGAGTTTGCCTTCCTTAAGAATAGTTGTGACTTCCTTCTTAATTTGATGAAGTTCCTCTAATGTGTCAGCTCCACCAAGAAAGTCGTCAACATAGAACGAAGATTGGATGGCTTTGGCACCAGTTTTGAGTTTGTCCATGAATAGATCTGCAAGATGTGACATGCTGCGTATAGCTAGATACGGTGCGGAAGCAGTGCCATAAGTAACAGTATTGAGTTCGTAGGTGCGTAATGGCTCTGAAGGCGAAGTTCTCCAGATTATGAATTGGTATCTGCGGTCCTCCGCAGACACCTTTATCTGGCGGAACATTTTGACTACATCAGCAGTGATCGCGTACTGATATGTACGAAAACGAAGAAGTAACGAATAGAGATCCGGCTGAATGGTCGGTCCAACCATAAGCAGATCGTTGAGTGATTTCTGAGACGTTGTCTGACAGGATGCGTCGAAGACTACTCTCAGTTTTGTTGACGTGCTATTAGGCTTGAGCACGCAGTGGTGTGGAATATAATAATGCGGAGTGTCTAGCTGTGGGTGATCTACGATGCTCATGTGACCCAAGGTTTCAAACTCCTGCATAAACTCGATGTATTTTGACTTTACCTCAGGCTTCTTGCTAAGGCTGCGTTCGAGAGCAAGAAATCGTCGCTTTGCGGTATCATATGAGGCGCCGAGTACGCTGGGTTCATCCTTAAATGGAAGTCGTACCTCTAGCCGACCATCTGATGCGCGTCGCACGGTCTTGGTGTAGAACTCCTCACAGTTCCGTTGTTCTGGCGTAAGTGTGTCCTCTGAACACTTGACCTCGTCGATGCGCCATAAGTGCTCCACATTTTTGTGAATGTCTTCGTCTACGATTGACGAGAAATGATGTAGTGATCCGGGATTGGTTTGGCATCGACCAGATACTATCCATCCAAGTAACGTTTTCTGCAGCACGGGCAGATTTTGGCCAAGTTTAATTTGGCCGATTGACAAAATATCGAAGAATGTTTCCGTGCCCAGCAACAGATCGATTCTGCGCGACTTGTTGAAGTTCTCATCAGCTAGGGATGACTGAGGCGGCAGGTTCCATGATGATATGTCTATTTCCGAATCAGGGTGATAGGCAATATGTGATGTGACGCAAAAATCAAGCAGCAACTCAAACTCATTGTGACGAGACTTGACTCTGGTAGCTGTGTGGTGCTTAATCTGAGTTTGTGTATCGCCGATGCTACGAATATCTAAGTTAAGTTTGCTGCGTGGCAGTCGGAGCTTCTGGGTGAATTCCTCTGATATGAAATTCACCTGAGAGCAGGAATCCAATAAGGCTCTTCCAATCTTGTAGCATCCAGACGCATCCTTTACCAGAACCAGTGCAGTGGCTAGGATGACACAATCCGGACGACTGCCAGTGTGGGTATGGGTGACTGCGTCTGTAGCTGGCGATACCGCTGGGGTTGAATCCGGTGCAGATCGATGTAGCAGCGAATGATGTGCTAATGAACAAACGCGGCATCTGTGCGTAGACGGGCAATTGGTGACTTGATGACCTTTACTTAGGCAATTTATGCAAAGCCTGTGGCGTTTTACTGCATTGAGTCGATTTTCTAGGGCAAGATTAATTAGTTCTGGGCATTTGAAAATCTTATGGTCTGTGCTAGAGCACATGTTGCAAGTTTGTGTGATACAATTGAATGACAAACTTGCCTGGTTCCTCTGCGATCGGGTTCTTTGACCACCTGGTGGGCTTATGGCGGCGTCAGCAGCAGGTTTCCGTGGTTCCGATTCCAAATATTGACAATGGCGTTCAACGATTTGAACGCAGTTATTCCACGAAGGTAAAACAGAGTAATCCAGTGACTCGTTCCACTTCTTTTTGGTCTCCTGATCGACCTTTCCCATGACGATAGAGATGAGCATGGCCTGGGTTATCTGAGCGTCTGTGCCCAAAGACCGCAACGAATTGTACAATGCAGAGGCATTGTCGATGAGGCTGCGCAACTGTGGGCCATTGGACTTGGCGGCAGTTGGCAATGCGAAGAGCGACGATATGTTGTCCAAGAAAACTAGCGTTGGATTGTCATAGCGCTTCGTCAAGCGTTCCAGAGCCTTCGTATAGTTGTCCGAGGTCACTTGGAATGCTCGAACTGTCTCTAGAGCTGGTCCTCGAAGACAGTTTAGCAGCTGGTTGAACTTCTCGATTTTTGACAGCGATACTTGATTCCCAATGACTTGGTTGAATGATGTAATGAAGTTTTGGTACTCAGAGTATTTTCCGTCAAATGTTGGCAACGACAACCGTGGTAGTTTGATTGCAGACGTATGAGCCACATTAACCGTAGTTTCGTTAATGCCAGTGCTGTTTGCGTCAGGTCCAAGCTGCTCGTGAATACTGACTTTAGCGTGGATGAACATCTCCTCTAATTCCCAACGATAGTTGCGGTTCATCTCCTCTGGATCCATCTGCTCCATGGTTTCCTGTATGGAAAGTGCGAGTTTAAAATATGATTCCAAAATTGATAAGCGGCATGATAGCTCCAATGGAGTTAAGTTGAAGCCGGCATCCACTGATTTGCTAATCCGAGATAGATTCTTGCGAGCACTAAAACGCTGAGTTTTAAGTTGTTCCAAACTAGCCATGTTGACTTGCAGTTGCCGAGCTTAGAAATTCTTTGTTTACTTTATTAGAATTCGAGCTGGCAATGCTGTGCGTAGCAAACACACACGGTATGCACGAGCGAGCGAGACGGCGATATGTAATGGAAAGTTTCGGTTCACCGAGACAGTGGCGCAGGCGTTTGACCCACGAAGAGGGGTAACGGGTGCACTGCCGATCGGGCTATGTCCGAGGTGGAGGTGAATGCGGTGTCCACTCCAATTGCGATGTGTCGATGGAGGACCCAGTGTCGACTCCAACGATGTATTCTAGCAGCGGTGGCTGGATGGCAGCGACGGCAAGGCGCAGCTGTATGTGTGTGTGTCGATGGAGGACCCAGTATCGACTCCAACGATGTATTCTAGCAGCGGTGGCTGGATGGCAGCGACGGCAAGGCGCAGCTGTATATGTGTGTGTGGATGGAGGACCCAATGTCGACTCTAACCACGAAACTTCCAGCAGCGGTGGCTGGATGGCAGCGACGGCAAGGCGCAGCTGTATATAGGTGTTTGGATAGAGGACCCAATGTCGACTCTAACCACGATGACGTGATCGCTGGGTACACCGTCAGCGGGACGTGATTGGCGATGCGCGAAGTACTTTTCGGCCGGGCGAAACCGTATATGCGCGTGCGAACTGGGAGCAAAATTAAATGTCGGAGAACATAACCTCAATAACCACAAATCAACTCCAAAATTAACACAGTCCTGTCACGGTCGCCAAAATGTTGAAACAAGAGCTTTTTCTTGAGTATAAAATAAGAAGTCAGGCGGTGCTAATTTTAGAGTATAATTTTTAATGGTAAATTGGCTTTTTCTCGCGGCACTTAACTTCCTCGTGCGAAGGTTACAATTCAAGTCGTTTTTCTTCTATATTCTTCCTTTCTTCTACTCTCTCATTCGTCTGTTCGAGATGGCAGTATCGCGGTAACAGCGGAGGAGAGCGCCATCTATGTTAACTAACAGTCAAAGGGCGCAAAGTTCAAATATGCTTACAATATAATTTCATGATATACCAATAATTGGGTTTTTGACCCAACATATTCAAAAAAATATAACCATAAAAATACTTATTTTTTCGCAAAAAATATTGATATATTGATATTTTTATATATTTTCGACATCCCTGTTGTGGTGTCTCAAAGTGTGGCAAAAATAAATTGTGCAAAATGGGCAGTAATGGTAAGAAAAGAAATCACCTATGTACATTTGTGTATCTCAAATGCAATAAAGCTAGTTTATTCACCTATGTACATGCAGGTTTGTTTTAACTTCAAGAATTTTAAATAGAGCTGCGCCCACGTGATTTCAAGCGATTCACATCCCGCAAACAAAAAGTAAGAGTAAAAGTGTTATTATTTGCGATACTCGAAGAGTAAGCAAATACTGTAAACGTTGAAGTGTCTGTCTGTCCGTCCGTACAAACGTCGAGATCTCGGGAACTATAAGAGCTAGAACCACCAAATTTTGCACAGAGACTTGTATTAGCAAAGCGCAGATCAAGTTTGTTTCAAAACCTGACCACGCCCCTTTTTACGCCCACAAACCGCGAAACTCTGTGGTGTCCACATTTTGAATGCTAGAGAATGTTATTTGTATTGAAAATATCTACCCAAATATCTAAAAATTTTGAAAATCTGGCCATTTTCAAGAAATTGTGTATACAAGTGCGTAACAAATTTTTATTGCGCCCGAAAGTAGGCTAACCATTTTTTTGAAGAGGGCGCTAAAAATTGATTGCGTTTGAAAGTAGCAATGAGTATCGCAAATCTTATAGTCGGGAAACCCGACTATAGCGTTCTATCTTGTTTTTCTAACGAACTACCTAACATTTCTTCGTTGTAGAATTTCTGTTTCGGAAAATCGCAACTGAATCGTACTGAATGGCTGGAAAAACTTTCCTGGCTGAAGAACGGTAAAAATGAATTTAGAAGAATTAAATATTTGTGATATAGAAATATATTTTTTGCGTTGAAGAAATATTCATAGGGCTTAGTGCACAACAGTTGAAGAACAATCTAACAGCATTAAAGTAATAATAAGACAATTTTAAAGTTTTTTGCAATCAGCCTAATAAAACTAAATTAAGAAATAAATAAGAATTTAATACCGTTAGCAGCATAATGCTATGCAAGGAATTAATTTCAGATAAAGAAACGCACTTTGTTTGGTCGCACAAAGATTTAAATTAAGATAAGATAAGATACTCATGATATGTCTGACAAAGACTTAAAAAAAACTGAAAATGTTTGGTCTCAGAATGACTTAAATTACCAAGTAAGCCTTAGCTGTTGAGCTGTTTCATTGCAGAAAAATATTATGTGGCGGTAGCCCACTTGGCCGCCATGCCAGGAAATGCATTAAGTGACAAGAAGATCGAAAAGAACGAGGATTCGGCTTTTAAGAAAAGCAACAGGCTTGCTTTTGCGCCGACCGGAGCAACGCATGAGCGAAACCACCAGATCGACGAAGGAGAGAAGCCAAAGAGGTCGAAAGACCAGCTTACGCCCGAAAGTGCAAGCAGGAAAACTCCGACAAAAAAGACTAAAGGCTGTCAAGCTTTGAAGGATGGCAGCGATAAATTGCGGCCATCCTTGACGAGCTTTTCTTGTGAAGCAACGAGAAGTTGAGGTTAAAAATCGGCGCTAAGCTAAAGCTCAAAATTGTTCTCAAAATATTTTTTTGTCAATGTTCTGAAATTGATTTATTATTGTTTTCAAATAATACAAAAAGTCAAAATGTTCTAATAGTACTAAAAAAAATTGCAAAAATAATACAAATTGCACAGTTGCGCTTGAGTTGGTGGAAACTCTTAAAGAAATCAAAAAAAAAAAGTGTTTAAGTGCAGTTGCAATTAAATTGATGCAAACTCTGGATACAAATTTTTGCGGATTTTTTAGTCTATTAACTTTTGCCCTTTTCGTTTGACACTAAGTATTTGGCACTAGTTTTTTGTCGGTCCTGCTGAAAAGAATAAAGTTAAAGTGTTTTGATGAAAAATTAACTAATTTTGTAATCGAAATCAATATGGGGGCAGTGTATCCATACCTTGAAGGTAAGTATATGAATTATTTTATAGTGAGAAAGGCTGAATTTGCCGCATAAGACGGAACGTTCTGCCGAGATTTCAGGACCTCCCATGCTGCGTGTCGCTAAGTAAAACCCTCCTAAAGCTACCAGACCACTGTGGTTCACACTTAACCAACACTGGCGCTTAGCTGTTAGTGTTATCAGCTTACGGGACATTGCAAGTTGTGCATTTACGCTTATTGTGCATTAAAAACAGTAAAAAGAAAGGTTTCATGTTTGAGACAAAACTTCACTTGTGTGTGTTAAGCAACCAAGTGTCGTTGTATATACGTATGTATGTATGTAGATATGTACATACGTTAACTGATAAACTGATACCTTATCTGATAAATCGAAACTAAATTGTTCCGCTGGTATGGTAACTCTAAAGAAGTGTATTGGTACGGTTGCTTTCACATGTGCTTCTAAATTTGGAGGTGATTGTGGTGTCTCAAAGTGTGATGAACTGATACCTTATCTGATGAATATTTACATGTGGCTTGATATAAACCAAACTATATAGTGAACCATTTACCAGATATGGTATTTTTAAGTTAAATGGTCCATAAAAGTTAAATAATAGTACAAGTGATTTAAAGTATTAATAAAATATGACGATGTGAGGGCAGTGCCGTAAGGCAGTACTGAGCACCCCTTTTCTAGAATATATCAGTTAACATATGTATCTACATACATATCTACAACGCCACATGGTTGCAGATAAGTAGATATATACTAAATTTTGTATGTCAAAATATACATATGTATATGCCGACAAATGTACATACACATGTGATTCCATGTGAAAAAATTATAAAATTGAAAAGTTAATAACATTATTTATCGACTTATGTATGTTTACGGAATTATATTCGCACCTTGTAAAAAAGTTTCTTTATTTAGAAGCAAAAGTGGCGTTTAACAGCTTGAAGTACATGAAGTCGGAGCACATCAAAGAAGCCATTCCTCCTCTTGGACTTAGAATGGAGTTCAAGGAGAAGTTTTTTGTATAAAAGAAAAACGTAAGATAATTTTCTTATTTTTCATAAATTTTTTTTGTTAATTTTTAGTTTGTTTAGCTTGGTATTGATCACGCAACTCCTTCTGCTTCCTCGAAAAATCTAGACGAGTGTCACTACAACGGCCAGCTCATTCTTAACTAGGTATGTTATAATTTCATCTCTTTAAACTGAATTTTAGTTTCAATGTAAGTAATATGTTGGTTATATAAATCTTTTATACTTTGTATTCGATACTTCGCGGAACCAAACAAAAAACATCCTTGAAGATCAATCCATTTACAAAAACCTATCAAGCACGTTAAGAGAGGACCTCATCACCATTATAATGGAGGAGGTTCTCGCTTACAATATAACTATAAAAACCAACGAATTTTCGATCCTAGTATCTATAAGTATCTTGTTTCTTCTGCTATTAAAAAACTTCGGGCCCCTAAAAGTTCTATGGTGCATGAGACTTGAGGCCAAACATAGAGAGGCCAAATTATATTTTCACAATTTTACATCCATGTTGTGGCCACTAGTTTGCGATATCGATAGTCACCGATGGACTATCGACACGAACAATCGCGGGAGGGCTGCCACCCTGTCCCGAAAGGGAAATTTGCCGATTCCGTCTTCCACCGGCTAAGCTTTTTACCCGGTACAGTTGAAACGGAACAGCGTTTTTTTTTTCATCGTGACTTGGCAGAGTTAAAAAGAACAGGGAGAAGAAAAATTGACGAAGTCGGAAGAAGGGCGTTTTAAGCTGCTGCGCTCCGGAATAATTTTCAAAGTCAATCTTAAACGATTAAATTTTTTGGTGTGACGAGTAAGCGCAGCAGCACGCCAGGGATTTAAATATAATCAAAAATTGTTTTAAATAAAACCAATAATAGGTCTGGAGGAGGAAGCTGGGAAGCTGGAACAAGATACCATTAAGGCTCGACCAGACCCAGTGCACCCAAGAGAGGAAAAGTCAGGTCTAAGCAGTGGCCTGGCTAACTTTTTTTGTGACTGGCCAAAACTGCCATTCTTTGTTGCTGGCCAGAATTTGCCATTTTTTGCGGTGGGCGGGGTTCGCCATAACCCTTTTTCAAAAAGAAAAGGTGCCCACGCGTTTTTTTGAATAATTTAATTAACTTCGTCGTGGAAGACCGACTCGCCTCCCAAGTGGCGACGTCGGCAGCCATTAGGCTTCAGCTTAATTTTTTTTATAGTTTTAGTTTTTACTTAATTTAAATTTTTTTGTCTTTTATTTCAAATTTCAATTATTTTATAATTTATTTATTCATATTTATATATCCATCCATATTTATTTATTTAATTATTTACCCACATTTATTTATTTAAACCTTATTTTTTTATGAAATCTTAAAGTGTTGTTCCAAATATTTCTGTAAGTGTTGTTTAGTGAATTTTTGTGGTTTATTCGGAATATTATTTATTATTTGTGAAATTGCAAATCGCAATAAGTTCCCCCCGCAATAAGAACCATTGAGAGCTCTTACGGGTAGGTTAGGGAGCAGCAGAAATTATATTTAAGGGAACGTAGTACACTGAGAGAAATCATCCGAACCCGAAACAAAAATTAGCTACGAATAACATAAAAATCAAAAAGGGGAACATACGAAAACAAATTAAATATTGATTATTATTGTGAAATAAATTTAAGTGGATATGGATAATTTGGAAATGGAGTAGAATTTTAACTTTGGGAAGAAAGTGGGTGAACCGGGTAATAAGTAAGTGAAGTGTGTGGGATATTTAAATAGGGGCAGCTGCAATAAATTGTGCAAGCAGACTGCAAGGTAGGGTAGGGATATGCACGTGTCCTCCAGTCGACCTGGATGATTCTAATGGTGTCTTATGTGTTTGATGTGGTGATTTAGTATCTTTTTTCGGTTGTGTCATTTGAATTTGAATTTAAGGGGTTAGGTGGGTTTCCCGGGCAATAAAGGCACATTTTCAACAATTGAATGAATGAAATATTTTATAAAAACTTTTAAGTTTCTTACACATATGTACATATTAAAAGAATAATTTTGAATTAAATAAAAAAAAATATTCAGCGGTCAGCCATTGTGACGTCATTTCCGGTGACCCTTCGGAAAAAAGGTGACTTCGCGTTGTCAGCACAATTAGTGACAAAATCATCTGAAATTAAGAAACCAAATTTTTTCCTTTAGTACAAACCTTAATCTCGTAAATGAACGAAGGAAAACCAAAAAAATTTTTGGGAGACTTTTTTGCAAAAAAATTCAAATTTTGCTGAAACTTTTTAAAATTTTTTTTTTAAATAGTTGTCAACGAAAAAAAATCTTTCGTTCATTTACAAGATAATCATATCTCGAAGGCCTGTGAAAAATTTCATCAAGATCGGTTGAGTAGTTTCCGAGAAATTTTGACAACCGACTTTGAAAACACAGTTATAAGAAAAACGCATTTTAAGTTTTGATAAGCAGTGCACTTGGCCTCGCGCGCACATTCTAAGGACTGCATCTCCAAAACTATTATTCGGATCGACTTAAAACTTTGGGACAATAATTTTGAGATTCTATATTAATTTATGAGACAATAAAAAAAAAATAGATTTTTTTTTTTTGCGAAACCCACCTAACCCCTTAAATGTCAAGGGAACCGTGCAGTTTATAGTGTTGTAAAATGTTGAGTTACAATATATGTATATATGTGTTTCAACGTTTAATTTATTGCTATGCGTGTGGTGGGCAGGGTTCGGGGACTCACGACCCTGCAATTAGAGCTAGCCAGGCAAAAGCCCGATTAACCGATTAACTCAGGTCCCATCTAGGATCATAACATCCAAGCTAAATCCCCCCTATTTTCTTTGCATTTAGTCTGGATTAAATGTTGCTAAATTTATTCTTGATCATCAAAAATATATTGAACCTTTATACTCGTACATCCAAGCCACGATAAAATTTAAAATTAGAAGATTAAAACTATTTTGAGTACATATTGGATATGTCAGACATTCATTTTCTAGCGCAACTGTATTTAAAAACTATTACAATGGAAGCTTTTATAAAACTGGCTGTTATTTAGCTATTAAAAAATCTTGCTGTGAATTCTATAAAATAATATATTTAATTGTGCTTAATGAAGAATTATTTGTTATATACCACCAAATTCAACACACACTTTTCGATACCCATTTCAGAGCATACAAGATTATAAAAGAAAATACTGATTTCAACTAGCCATTAGTAATAAAAAATACAACTGAATTTTCAAGCCCACCATTGCATAAGTATATTTTAAGTAATGCTTAATATTAGTATTTCTAATGCTGTTATTCTTTAAATGTTCTTTGTAACACGATATAAAATATTATTAAAAAAAAAAAAGTACGTTTTTAGCGATTTTTTGCTGACTGGGCTTGATGCTGGGTTACCATATGTATCTACGACGCATGCGTTTGTCTAGTAGTCTAATTTTAGTACATATATTAGCTACCGCCCGGTGTGTTTTCCGTTTTTGGTTTGTTGGCTTGTTTTAGTGACCTATTTTGGTTAAGTAAGTAAGAAAGCAAAAATTTCTTGGTAATAGACAAGGAGCAAAGCTTAAAACCTACAGCGCTGACTACGACGCTTTAACAAGCTTTTTTCTTAATAATTAAAAAAATTAATAAGACGACGCAGTTCTCGTCATAGCTGGTATGGCACCCTTTAAGGAGAGGGCCCGGGGGCTGAAGGAGTGTACGAGGCAAAGCCGGTACTGCCGATATGGCTGCAGCAATAGCTTCAGCCACAGTAGCCACCCTATGCAACTGGCAGGATAGTTGGGATCGCTCAACAAAGGCCCGCTGGACGCACAGGCTCATGTCGAGCCACGACTCCGGCGATTCGTGTCCGGAGTGTGGGAGTGGCATCATCTTGGATCCGCAGCACGTCATCTTCAAGTGCCTCAGGTTTGCCAGGAAGAGGCACAGCCGGAGGATTCGCTGGTGAGCTTTATGATAAGGAGTCGGAAGGATGGTGTTGCCGAATTCGCAGCAGCTCTAATGACAGAGCTGAGGCAAGCGGAGCGGGAGAGGAGATAAGTTGGTAAAATGCGGGGTCTCATGCGGGCGAATCATTGCTTTGCGGCCGTACCACTCGTCGTTGGACCTGCAGGATTGCCTTATTTTTTTAAACATACTCCCCTACTACTTCTGTTAGGTATTGTGCACTTAGATACAAGTGTTAAAAAAAAATACCACACGCTGATTAAGTTTGTTTCAAAACTCGAAACTCATGCAAGAGATAAAACCATAATAAATGTTGTTTTTATTTTAAATATCTACACAGATATCTAAAAATTGGAAAATTGGAAATCTAGCCAGTTACAAGAAATTGTGTATACAAATGCGCTAAAAATTTGTAGCGCTTGTAAAAAGGCTAAACTTTATTTTAAAGGGTGAGTATCGCAAATCTGATAGTCGGGAAACCCGACTACAACACTTTTTCTTGTTTTAAATGAAGGGTAGGGAGACCTAAGAACAAGAAAATTATTTCCGAATGTTTGAAATCCCATTATTCCTTAAAGCCTAGTACTCAGATCGACGAACAGTTTCGATGTCGAAAAGAGACCATTCTTTTTCTTTTTCTCCGAGTATGACCTTTTTTTAGAAAATTCATCGGCAATTTCTTTGAGCAAGTACTGCGGTCACACAGATTTCCGTTGGCGGGCTGTATATGCTGTATTCGGTTTGTTGACAACCAAATTTTAAATAAGTTGTGAAAACTATAATGCAACGATGAAACCTTCTCAACTTAAGCCGAGGCTGAAGCTCGCAAGGAAAAAAAGCCGAAGGAGCATGCAGTTTCCCTAAACAAGGAACGAATGGGGCACATCATCGCAAAGCGAGTGGACTACACGGAGATGGACTCCTTGTCCAACTGCCGGATAACAAATGGGACTTTTGTTCCCTGCCGACCACAACGCTTGTCTTCTGCACGGTCGCCTAGGAGCACTTGATTGGCGGGCTCACCTCCGAGCTGCAACAATGATGGGCCTGCAAAAGTGAACTTATAAGTGAGAACTTATCCCTATGGTGGATCTCAAGCCGGGCGACTCGGTTCACACTATGAAGAAATTTCAGGCTAAACGGCTGTTTCCCAAGCTGGTGATCGAGCACCATCAGGAAATCAATGATTTTTGTTTCAAGGACTGAATTAAACAGCCGTTTTTAAATTAATTTTAAAGAATTATTTTACGAATGAAAGCGTATCTATTTTTATTTAAATAAAAAAAAAACAAATAATAATTTGCATACATTTCGTTGCTCAGTCGAATTTCGCGCCATCTTTTAAAATTTTGCTAAGAGAGTGAGTGGGCAATAACGTAGAACGACCTGTTTATTAAATAGTTCTATCTGCTCTGCCTTTCTTTCTCGAAATACTTAAGAGTTAGTTGGTAACGCGATTAGTTGCCAAACTAAGTTTCTAGTATATTTTTTCTATCATCTGAGTACCGCCTGTCGAACAGCTCCCTCGAAAAGTGTTTCTATGTTATTGGCCTCTCGCTCTCTCTCACTGATTTCGAACTCATTTCGTCGATCTGAGTAGGGGAGAGTGGGGTGATCTGGCACCTGGGGCATTGAGGCCACCCCCCTTTATCTAAGAACCCGTGAGTTGAAAAAATATAATTTTTTTTTTGTGTGAATGCGCTTTTACAGTATGACCCTACAAACGGAGTTTGGTAGAAAAGGAAGCCATGAAAATTAAGTAATAATTACAAATGCAATTTTAACGCTCAAAAAAAAGTTTCAGTGCTTAGTGGAACGGTCTCGTGCTCCAATACGTGTGAACGAAAAAAAAAACAAGGTAATTTTGCATTCTGCAGAAAGCAATACACTGCGTTTCTGCGGTAGTGACATTAAACTCCGCTTTTATTGTTCGTAAAAAAAAGACCTTTTTTTAAATAAAACAAGGTGTGCGGCAATTTGGCACCCCTATGTGTGGGGCTATTCGGCACTCTATTTCATGTTATACTATTATTTTCTTAGCCTACATTATCTGTTTAATTCTATGATAATTTATTTTTTCTACTTTAGCATTATGGTACGCAATTACATTCGCAAGAATGCGCCAATATCCGTTGAAAAAATGCAGGAAGCCGTTGCAGCTGTAAGGAATCAAAGTTTGTCCGTAAAAGCTGCGGCAAAGCAGTTTGCTGTGCCTAGAACCTCCCTTAGGAATCGCCTAAAGCGCACCACTGAAGAAGACGTTGCAACAAATGACGTTTCTTCAGGTCACAATGTAAAAAATACGGTTTTTACTTCAGTAGCGGAAAAGACATTGGAGGGTTATGTTCAAATGAGGAACGAGTTGTATCATGGAGTATCACCAAAGGACTTGCGAGCCTTGGCATATGAACTCGGAAAAAAGCTTAATTGCAATAGGCCACCTACATGGAATCAGAACAAAATGGCTGGGATTGAATGGCTCCGAGGCTTTTTAAAGCGACATCCTGATCTGACAGTGCGCAAGCCAGAAGCAACCAGTTTGGCTCGAGCAACAAGCTTTAACATGGCGAACGTTGGTGTTTTTCTCAATGTTTTAAAGGAAGTTCTATCAAAATATTCTTTTTCGACTTTAAATGTATGGAACATGGACGAGACAGGGGTAACGACAGTTCAAACTCCCCAAAAAGTTATTGCTCGACGTGGGATGAAGCAAGTAGGAAGAGTTACATCAGCCGAAAGAGGAACGCTTGTCACTATGGCCATGGCAGTTTCAGCAGGAAGAGGTTCTTTGCCACCATTTTTTGTTTTTCCCCGGAAGCATTTTAAGGCCCACTTTCTTAACGGAGGACCGTTAGGATGCGTCGGCGTTGCAAATCCCAGTGGTTGGATGAAGTCTGAAGACTTTTTAGAGTTTTTAAAGTTTTTCCAAACTCAAGTTTGCTGTTCCATTCAGAATCCAATTCTCTTAATCCTAGACAATCATGCTTCCCATTTAAATATTGGTGGGCTTGAGTTTTGAAAGGAAAACGGCATAGTTGTCCTATCGCTTCCTCCCCATTGTTCGCATAAACTGCAGCCATTAGACCGCACTGTTTTTGGCCCACTTAAAACTGCCATTAACTCCCAATGCGATTATTGGATGACAGCGAACCCGGGCAAATCAATGAAAATTTTTGACATTCCACTCATCGCCAGCAAGGCTTTACCATCAGCTGTAACTGCTCAAAATATTATTTCTGGCTTCAAATGCACCGGCATTGCCCCCTTTAACCCGGATATATTTAAGGAAAGCGAGTTTCTGCCAAGTGGGCGCTAAATAAGGCTAAAAAGTGTATAAAATAACTTTTTTTTTCACAATTCCAGACATACATGCACTCGTTTAATTCATAATAAGCAAAACACTTTTTAAAAATCAAAAATCGGTTCAGCAGTTTTTGCGCAATCGTGTACCGCGTTTTTTAAGCCATAGTTTTGAGAAAAAACGATTTAAAGTTTTGAGTTAGCGCCAAATCGCACAACCAATCAAATTTTCCGTAATATTTAGAGTTGAGTCATAAAACATCGGGAATATAGACGTTATTCTATCAACCTATAAAAAAAAAAAAAAATTTATTTTTTGAAAATTTTACATGAGAAGCTCCCCTTAACGTTGACCACGGACAGGTTGCACTTGGTGCGATCCCACCCAGCGGAGGGCGGGCAGGGCGAACAGGTGGAATGTGACGAAGGCAAACACGGGATTCCCGAGCAGGCCGAAGAAGTACTTCTCACCGCGACTGGCAAAGGTCATGGGCTTGCCTGGTTTTATGTTCACCCTGACAAAGTGCAGCTGAAACTGGAGATGCTCTAGCACAGGCTTAACCCCCTGGTGGCCTTCGTTGTCCTCTCGAGACGAGAACCGCATAACTAATGTGTAAGAGAAGTAATAAGGAATAATTTTGCGATAATAATGTATTATCATGTACAAGATTACTTTTTTATTGCAAAGTTGGTATTCTTTTTAAGTCCAACTGAGCTTTTTTGATCAAATTATATTTTTATAGAATAGATACTTGTTTAACTTACTCTTTCCAAACTAGTGAAAACATAGATTTGTTTTCTTACCTTCGCTTTGTTTTCATAATGTCTAAATTTTGAAACCTTTATTATTTGCGATGCTCGAAGAGTAAGCAAATACTGTGAACGTTGCAAATGTCTGCCTGTCCGTCTGAACGTCCGTACAAACGTCGAGCTCTCGGGAACTATTAAAGTTAGGACCACCAAATTATGCACACAGACTTCTGTTAGCAAAGCGCAGATCAAATGTGTTTCAAAAACTGACCACGCCCCTTTTAACGCCCACAAACCGTGAAATTTTGTGGTGCTCACATTTTTAATGCTAGAGAAAAGTGGCGGTAATAAATGTTGTTTGTATTGAAAATATCTACACAGGTATCTAAAATATCTTTTGAAAATCTGAAAAGCTTAAAGAAGTTGTGTATACAAGTGCGTTAAAAATGTATTGAGCCTAAGAGCAGGCTGCACTTTGTTTTTTTTAAGGGCTAGCGATTCTAGCGTTTTATTTTTTTTAGGAGGGCAAAGAATATCGCAAATTTAATAGTCGGGAAACCCGACTGTAGCGTCCCCTCTTGTTTTTAGTAGGAAGAGACGCAAAGCAACAGCTTTGCCTTTTTTGATTTAAAATTAAAAAAAAAATTCATCTCCTTTTATCCAATATATTTCAAACCCCTCCGGGGTCCGTCTTCAGGGCTGTACAAATAGTACCAATAACACAAACATTTTATATTTAATTATAGCTAAAACACATTTAAGGGGGGCTTAGGTATATAATTTTTTTTTCACTTTTTTTTTATTTTTTAAATTGAATGTATGATGTCTAAAGAATATTGTGTTAAAATTTCAAGTCAATTAAAGCAAAATTGGCGAAGCTATGAGCATTTTTATACCTTTAAATATACGATTTTATACCATTTTTAAAACTTTAAAGCGTTTTTCCCACAACTCACGTTTTTAAAGTCGGTGCCCCTCATAACTTCAAAACTACTGCACAAATCCTTTTCAAATTTTAAACACTATTTCTGTACATATGTATTTTACGAGGTAACGCTGCCGAGTTTTTTTTTTTTTTCATAATTTTGATTTTACAATGACAAAACAGCCGATTTTTTCTCAAAAATTTGTGTTTTTCACTTCTAAGTCTTCGAAAAAATTAAAAAATCGAAATTAAAAAAAAACTCGACAGCGTTACCTGGGGCAAACTATTATCTAACATATGAACTTTGGTTTTTTGATTTCTGATGATCCAGCACCGAGTTATGAGGGGCACCGCAATTCAACTTATTTCGAGACACGTCCGCACAATTGCTACCATTGCCATAGTTTTTAATATTTCTTTATAAAAATTTAATGAGACATTCCTCAAATGTCATACTTTAATGTACTTTTCGTAAAATAAATATATTTTAACTGTGTCGTCAGTAAAAAAATTTCAAAAACATGCCGCTGTTTGACCTATGCCCCCCCCCCTTAAGGGGGGACATCTGAGTAACTGGAAAAAAAGCGGATTTTCAGAAATTTTTTTTGGCCAATTGAAAAAGCCAATCGAAAATTTGTTTTTTTTTTTTTTTTTACATATGCATTTTATTTATTGGATCTTCTCTGATTTGAGACTAACAATAAGTATATAAAATCTTAAATTAAAAAGCTATTTGACAGTCACGATGACTGACGCAAGATTAAAGGGCTCTAATAACTATTGCTGAGCTGGAAGGTCATTTCGTTGCAATCGGGTCCGGTTGGAAACCCTGGCTAGGCCCTGGCGAGCTGGTTTGGATGAGAAGTTAGCTTGGTGTGGTAGGATACTTTTTGTTTTGATATTTCATCCAATCGAAAATTTGTAAAGTAGGTTTTATAATATTAGATGCGAAGTACAAAATAAATTTTTTTCGAATAAATCAAAAACAAAATGGCGGCTGTGCAGAATTTCTTCGTAGGCCCTTTTTTGTTGAAGGGGGTCCATGGCCGGAAAGCTAACGTCCTTAATTTTTGATGTAGAACAAAAAATCAAGTTTGGTTAGTTTCTTTACATCAACAGCTATCGATACTCGTAGGATTTTTGCGATATATTGATTTTTTGCACAATGGTGAGTGATTGAAAAAAAAATTACAATTTTCACAAATAAAAACGTCACAAAATTGTTGATAAAAAAAAAGTAAGCAATATATCGAAAAAATCCTACGAGTATCGATAGACAAAAGTATTTTGAATATACTGTCAATATTTCAGATCGATCGGTTAAGATACATATGTTCGAGTTATGTGTCCGGCCATCTCAAAAAAGTGGTTTCGAGAAAAACGCGTTTAAACACAAAAGGTTCCATGGGATATACCTGTGAGGCATCGCCGCAGAATGGAAAATTTCGACACTTAGACACTTTTGCCGGACTCTATCTTTTGGTATGTTATTTTTAAGACCATAAAGAATTATTTAAGCAAAAAAAATTTTTTTTCGATTTTTAAATAATTTTACTCAGATGTCCCCCCTTAAGAAGTTGCTCTTCGTCTAACATTTCATTGCTTCTATTCTCAACATCATACTCTTCGTTTAAAAGATCAACAGCTTTGACCATGCTTCGACCGTTGTCCGTTGTAATCAAGTATATTTGTTGTTTGGAAATGTTGAAGTCGTTTAAAATGCCGTTTATTTCTAAGCAAAGGCTTTGGCTTGTGTGCTTTTTGTTGAGTTCTATTAGACCCAACGTGCAAACAAAGAGCTCTCTTCCAGAGTAAATCTGAGCGTTGACACCCAAAATTCCTCGGTTTAACCTTGTCGCCATGTCCATCTTAAGGCAGATGACTTTGTTTTAAAGTAAACAATTAAGTTTGGACTTCATTTCGTTGTACCTTTCAGTTACCATATCCATTACGTTTTTGGATGTCACATACTATGTTTATACTATGCTATTTCATGAATTCTTGAATGCGTGAATTAAAAATAGCCCCTGTTTATACGTTAGAGACGAATGCATGTATTCATGTCAGGAGAGTTGCCAGAAGTGTAATTTGGCAAAAAATGTAAGTAAAATCTGTTCACACTATTTGTATTGGCGTTGCCACCTAATTTATACAATGTTAAGTTGGTAGCGCCTCTACATTTCACGCAATGACGCTGGATTCATAGTCAACTTTCGTGTGTTGCCGAATACATGCAATGGTGTTTATACACACCCATTTGTTACGCCGGGTCCTACTTCGTCCTTTGAAGGACATATGTAAGCTTGAGGAAGTGGCCGCCCGCCAGGACACGATTTGGTGCAACTAGCTCGCCGGATTTGGGGTGGGTTCTTTGGACGCCACTCACCTCTCCACACGTATACAAGCAATTATTTACGTGCCTGGAAATACTAAATATCGTTAGTCAGTCTGTCTTTCTGTCCACACCGCCCGCAAGCTGCGCGCCAGCTTGTTTCGGAAACCGATTGGCAGTGTTTCAGCCAATGCCCTCCCCTTCACGACTTCGCGTGCCAATGGATCATCGCTGGCTGCGCTATATGATCCCCTAATGTGTTTGTTGTTCGTCAAAAGTTATGTCATTGTTCTTGACCCAGCTTTTCCATTTATGCCAGTTCCCCCCTTTATTCGGTTTCTACCAAGATTTGGTTAATATTCTGTTTACATTATAAATTTTATTGGGTAAATATAAAAGTGCATGTTAGAATATAAAAGTGTGCGATTAATAATAAAAAACATAAACTGTCTGTTGACATTTAAAAATAAAATTGTAAGCTGACTGGTTAAAAATAATGATTAAAAAAAATATTCTTGGAAATTAAAATAAAGTAATTAAAAATACATTTGACTACAAACTTGACAAAAGTATGAGAATTTAAAAATAATTAGAAAAGATAATTGGGATTCCTTTTTAAATTCTTCATAATAAAACGGTATAAAAATATATAAAGTAAGAGTTCTAGAATAATGGTTGTTTGCGATATGCAAATTAAAAGTACATTAAATAAAATTTTAAAGTTGAATTTAATATGATTATAATATTATCTCCGAGTGGAGGTGTACTTTGCACATAAATATGTATATATGGGACATTCTTTTACAAATCGTACACCTTTTTTTGCGTCACAATTCAGATTTATGTCAAAATTTTTTTTCAAGTGTAGGAAGCAAAATAAAAAGACACGTGTATCGGTATTTTGCTTAAAAAAATTTTTTTACAAAGTTATGATTTTTGACAATATCAATGGTTTTCTCCATCCTTGAAGACGTTAAAATTAATTATCTCTTGTTCTATTAATCGTATCGTTACAATTTTTTTTTTATTATTTAGTTCAAGCTTTGAAAAAGTAATTTCATTTTTTAACTTAATTGTTTATTTATAAGAAGTAGTAACAAATTAATCATTATATCGACATTTCAATGCCGATCCCCACAACTTATTTAATTGAAAAAAATCAATTTATTATCCCTATGTTTCGCTTAATAAACAGTGGAAGGAATTAGAGTGGAGTCTTCATTAGATCAAGAGAAATTAAATAATTTTCAGCGCGCGCCACGCGAGCGGTACGACTCTTCGTGCATTCAGAAAGGATTGAACACGTTGAGACTTGTCGCCGCGCGGCGCGCGCTCCACATGCTGCCGCAGCGCGATCAATGTTATTTTATATCTTATTACCTAATAGAGACTCCACTCTAAATCCAAGTGTTTTTTCTTAAGAATGACGTATAGAATGAAATTGTAATTTTCCTAATTATATATGTTGTGGGGATCAGCTTTGAAACCAAGAATAAACAATTAAATTGTTTATAATTTTTTTTTCTAAACAAATAATGAAATTGCAAGTAAAAAAAATTTTCATCCCATTCTGAGATATGGAAAAAAAATTTTTCCATATTCGTACGATTTGTAAAAGAATGAACATCGGTTCCGTAGAGCTTACCCTCTTTAGAGGTCCAACGTCGAGAGATTCTCCGGTCGTAACTTGGGCTGTTAAATGAAGTTATTACATAAACATACATATTCATGTGCATTTGTGTGTTGGATTTTATGATTAATTAGATTTTCACTTATCCGAATTTAAGATTATTAGAAAACATAGGAATATATATATTAAGATGGGAATGTCAAAAAAACTATGTTGTCGCTGGGCAGCCGACAATGTTTTCGCCTTCACTTTGGATCACTTTAAGGCGCGGGGTGCGGGGCCTGTTGCTGATGGGGCTCACTGTTGGGAGCAACGCTCGACGGTGGCGACGACTTCTCGAGATCACTCATATTTCATGGGCACCGGGGCGTCTTTTATTGTTTGGGGTATGTGTGCATTATTGAATGCATTTAATTCGTTTTTAGTCTTGTTGGACTTCAGCTATTGTTTTGCTTGATGCATTTAAAAGCACTTAATTCGTTTATTTATTTGGCATGTATTTTGGTTTGGTTGTCTGACTGCCAGAATTTACGCGAACAATTTTTGTAACTTGGAAATTATTGTAATTTCAGGGCACACCTTTTTAAGTATATTGTTTTGGTGGTTGTTTAAAACATGTATTTAATTTGAAGTTTAAGTTTTTGGGTTTATTTAACATTCTTGTATTGGGCTTAGCAACTTTTATTGTTTTTAAGCTTGTTTGAAAATAGTCGCTTGAATTAAGTCACAAGGCTATTGGATTTGATAGATTTAATGACGCTCGGGCCAGTTGGCTGCCAGAGTGACAATTTTGTTCAACTCGTGTCCTTGATCACGGCGGCTTTGGACCGATCGCTTGTATAAACGGAGGGCTTTCAGCACTAACAGGATGACGAATAGTCCGGCAATAAAACACAGCACGTTGTACACTTTTGTAATTTCGTCCTGGTGGTCCACAATTTCAACATGGTTCACCACATTAGCGGTATTACCAGCAACTTTCGACTTGGTGGAACCCATGATGGAAAAAGGGATTACAACGCGACTTTCAAGGATATTGACTTGAGGCAGGATCCTAGGTTTTTACAACTGAATGACTTGGTTGAGTGTCGCGGTACCGAATATAATTTTTTTTCGACATAACCTTACTGGTTCTTGACTGTCTCTTGACTTGACTAACTCCCTACTCCAAATTGGGGGTCTTTTATAAAGTGTTCCCACTTAGGTGCATTGGTTCCCCTCTGTATTTCAATTGGTCAAGTCGTATTTTGCATTATCGGCGTTCGGATACCAGCCAGTTCGATCAACCCGGCGGTGTTTTATTACCGGTGAGTGCATGGCCGTACACGTGTTGTTAAGGCGGTGTCATTTTTCGTCTGAGCCAAATTCTCGCGTAGTTGTTGCGCCATCGTTCTTACTGAGCGAGGGAATGCACATTGTGCATATTTGGAATTGGCTCCCGTTTGGTTTTCTTGTGCCTTAAACTAAGTCTTACGTTGGCC
The DNA here is from genome assembly GCA_018150695.1 of Drosophila oshimai. NCBI lineage: Eukaryota > Metazoa > Arthropoda > Insecta > Diptera > Drosophilidae > Drosophila > Drosophila oshimai. The sequence goes on from JAECWM010000274.1 coordinate 23,887, forward strand.
CTAATCGGCGTACGTAACACATTTCATGAAATGATTGCATGAAATGGGCTACGTATAAATCCAGTAACAGGGAGCATGTTCAGGCCACGAAAAATTTGCAACGTCAATGTTTTAAATCCTTTAGAGTCCAACCTGGAAAATTGAACTTTTTTTGTTGTCACCAGCTCAACGCATGCGTTTTTTACTTCTGCTTGGCTCATTAACGACCAAAACTTGTTTTTTTTTCCCGTTACCTCACCTTCCTCATGCTTGGAAATCTCCGACTCGTTGAGCTCCTTGTGCTGAGCTTTTAGGTGACGCTCCAAGTTGAAGTTATAATTTTCAGTGAAAGTTTTTTCGCAAATTTGGCACTTGGACACATTTTTTGTTGAATCGAAATTGTAAAAATTACGAGCATCAAAATTAATTTTCCTACCCATTTTGAAGAACAATTAAAGCTACAGCTGTCGAAACTATTTCAAGTTGATATTGTCTTGTAATCGATAGACTTTGTTTTATAACATTTTTTAAAGTAAGAAACCACATTTTGTTGAACCTATTTGCTAGCTCTTCACGTAACCAACAAGGACGTATAAAAGCATTTTCATAATTCTACACTAAACAGATACAATCGGACTTTAAGCGATATTTTTTAGCAGGAAATATATCACTCAAAGTGGTGTTGCAGCAGTTTTCTAATATTAAGAATATTCCATTTTCTGCAAATGTTTATTTGGTTTCATTTATAATCAATTTTTAAACCATTAACTCTGGCCGTTTTAATAAACTAACGCTTATAGCTTACTTACTATAAATAACACATACAAAATGAGTCCTGAAAATCAAATAGGTTGTAGTCTGGGTGTTAGTGTTGTAGCTTAGCGTTTGGTAGCAACGAGTTCATTTCCCCCAGCTATCAAAACTTTTTCTTTTCTTTTTTTTTTACCACTAACAAAATTTTTTTTAATATTTAGAAGATTCCAACTTCTGCAATGATTTAATTGGTTGTATTAAAAATTGTTTAAACAATTAACTCTGGCCATTAGTTTCAATAAACTAACGCTCGTAAACTTAAAAAAAAAGTTTAAAATAGTTTATATAAACGAAATCATAATTTCATTGCGGATATGCAAAGATGATTTAAATAGGAACCAAATGGTTTAATTCGTGAAATGATTTATTTGATTAAAAAAAAAAAAATAATGATTATTTTCGTTCCCTGATTTAAGGGGGGACATCTGAGTAACTGGAAAAAGTGCGGATTTTCTGAAATTTTTTTTGGCCAATTGAAAAAGCCAATCGAAAAAAAAAAAAGATTATTTTCGGTCCCTGATTTAAGGGGGACATCTGAGTAACTGGAAAAAAACGGCTTTTCTGAAATTTTTTTTGGCCAGATGCCGAAGTACAAAATACATTTTTTTCAAAGAAATCGAAAATAAAATGGCGGCTGTGCAGCATTTCTTCGTAGGCCCTTTTTTGTTGAAGGGGGTCCATGGCCGGAAAGCTAACGTCCTTAATTTTTGATGTAGAACAAAAAATCAAGTTTGGTTAGTTTCTTTACATCAACAAAGGTATTTTAAATATACCTACTGTCAAAATTTCAGATCGATCGGCTAAGATTTGTTCGAGTTATGTGTCCGGCCATCTCAAAAAAAAGTGGTTTCGAGAAAAACGCGTTTAAACACCAAAGGTTCCATGGGATATACCTGTGAGGCATCGCCGCAGAATGGACAATTTCGACACTTAGACACTTTTGCCGGACTCTATCTTATGGTATGTTATTTTTAAGACCATAAAGAATTATTTAAGCAAAAAAAAATTTGTCGATTTTTAACAAATTTTACTCTGATGTCCCCCCTTAAAGTAATTAATTAAGTTCCTTCACTGACAGTTACCTAAGACCTTTAGCTTTTAATTTTTACACATATGTTTGTATAATATGCACTTGATCAACAGTTATGAGGCAAAAACAAAACGGTTCCCACAACCAGCGCACTTTACCTTTACAAAATAAATTTAAAAACATGAAAAAGGTTTAAAGCCCAAAACCATTAAAGTTCATTTTTTGTTTCAACATTCTCCTAGCAGAAAGATAAAATTCGTATTTATAAAAAGCTAATTTCTTCCATTGCCATTTTATACAGACAAAATTGTTTCAAAATCTGGCCACGCTCCTTTTGACGCCCACAAACCGCGAAAATGTGTGAACCCAGGCCAATTTGACTCCCATGCGCGTGGAACCCTCTAGGCTACACAGATATGTAGTATGAAATAATTTTTTAAGTAATTGGACTATTTTTCGGATTCGCCATTCTGGGATTCCGGGACACCGACTTTTAAAAAGTCGTTTTGAGAAAACGCATTTAAAGTTTTAAGAGCGCGACCAACTGTTTCTCAAAAGGGTCGGATGTTTTGTTGCATATCTCGTCTTTCAATAAGGCGCAAGCAGAAACGCTTCAAATATGCGGAATAAATTTGGGGGAGCCGCATGTTCACATGGACAGCTTTACGTGGCCTGCTCAAGAGTTGGAGTTGTTTTTTTGTGATCGCTTCAAATGGGCAAACGAAAAATATTGTATACCCAAATGTTTTGGATTAACATTAATAATATTGAAATACAATGCTTTTATTTCATACAAAAAAATCTTGAATATTTCTTCCTTTTCTTGGTTGGTTGCAACGAAGTGCATCTGGTTCCACTAGTTCTATAGATAATACGGTTCAGATTAAAAATGTGTTTGGGTTTTGTGTTTTAGATCACGGGTTTTGACGGAATCACTTCCGGTAGCGGGACACCTTTTCGCTGAACTTGATGGATAATAATAAATAATAACAATAAAACATTTTCAGTTATTTTTATTTGCGATACTCGAAGAGTAAGCAAATACTGTAAACGATCAAATGTCTGTCTGTCCGTCCGTCCGTCCGTACAAACGTCGAGATCTCGGGAACTATAAAAGCTAGAACCACCAAATTTTGGGCACAGACTTCTAGAAACAAAGCGCAGATCAAGTTTGTTTCAAAACTTGACCACGCCCCATTTACCGCCCACAGACCGCGAAAAACTGTGGCGCCCTCATTTTTTATGCAATCGTTACGGTTTTAAAAGAAATATAACGATATGTGCACTGTCTTACTACATTCCGAACCATTTTATGCTCTATTAAATAATAAAGAAGTTATAGAACATTTTGCTATGCCTTAAATCTAGTCTACATACATATTTTACATACACGTGTTTGTGAATGTAAAATCTACAAATGTAGTTAATGTAGCCCCATAGTGGCGACTCTATCGTTTTTTTTTTCGTTTTGTTTTTTTAAAGAGGGCAAATGAGTAGGTATCGCAAATCTTATAGCCGGGAAACCCGACTATAGCGTTCTTTCTTGTTTTTTTTAAGTTGGTTCTTGTCCAATTTTAGTGATCTGTCTATTGCGTGTGAAGATTATGTTGTTTTTCGCTTTTTATGTAAACAGAAAATTAAATTGTACCTACTGTTAAATGTAAGCACCCAATCGAAAGTGAAATTGAGTATTTATTTTTAAAACTCTCAGGCAAAGATCTTTCTTCGAAAGTATTGATTGGATGTATCTACCGGCCGAATCGTCATATTGACTATGCTCCATTGTTAAATGTTTTATGTGAAATATCTGTTGACTATACCGCTCTCACCGCTCTGTACTTTCAAAGTGAACGGCCGTGTTTTTTTCTGCGCTCCGATTTTTATTTGTTTGTCGTGTAAACCCAACGGTGGGAATAAATAAAAACATATACGGGGGTGCCACAGAAACCGTTCCTCCCGAAGAGGGTTGGAATTTACATAGAGAAGGGGTTGGACATTTGGTTGGAATTTGGGCGGAACGGTTTCTGTGTCACCCCCGATAAATCGCCTTTTTTATTAATATACTTTAATATTCCGTTCGCTTCGCGAGTGAATTTATTCTATTTTGTGCATAACATTAAAATAACAATTTAAACTTTTAGTTTCTCTTGTGTTTTTGTTGTTGCGTTCTATTTTGTCTTTCTTTTGTGCTTTATCCGTCCCACGCAGGGCCAATCATTGTTGTTGGTTTTGCATGCACATCAACTGCACTGCACTGCGCTCTCTAACTCTATCGCTCTTTATCTCGCTCTTTATCTCTAAACTTCTAAGCGTGCTGTTATCTGCGCTTTTGCGGTACTTTTAGCGGCTGGCTCACAAGTTTCGATTTTATTTTCATTTGGTACAGTGGTCCGATTTAGTAAAATTATGGACACATTTTTTTTTGTCTGTGTTGATAAAAAATGCCAGAAGGCAATCAAGGCTGACCAGCCTAAAATAACTTGCTGGCTATGTGAAAAAATGGTGCACACCAAGTGCGCTGGTTTTACTGACCGAACAAGTGATGACCTAAATAAAAGTAAAAATTTGCATGTCTCGAGGTTGCGAACGAGATGAAATTGTTCATGCGCCAAACTAAAGGCGGCTTAAAGGGGCTGATTACCTGTTTTGCCGGAGCTAGAGATAGTTTTCGCAAGGCAGATGATCTGCTCCAAGCTCTGGACACTCAATTTAATAGTATAAAACTATTAGAGGAGTCTCCAAAGCGCAAAAAAGCCGCTGGTGGTAGGCCAAAGGGGAACACCCCGCAGCCACCGTCAGGTGACCAGCAGAGCACTCCCGTGGATCAGCAGCGGAACTCAGCAACCGCACAAATGTTGCTAAGATCGGCAGCAAAAAAAGATTCGGAACCCGATTAATCCACAGCGGAGTGTATGCAAATAGGCGATCCTGAAAATTCCGATTTGTCCGTAGTGGTTTCACAGTTGGTTAAACCACCAAACCTAGTTAACACACCGCCACAAGGAAATATTGAGTCCGGAACACCCGGGCATAGGTGGCAGACGCACAATCTGCATCACCTAAAGCTCTTTCAGTGGTTCCACCAAAGAAACAAATATTTGTTTCTCGGCTTTCCCCTGATCAAACATCTTCTGATGTACTGTCTCATATACAAGACAAAATAAAAGCCGCAAACGTTAAGGTGGAAAAATTTAAGTTCTCTTATGCTAGGGATATTTCATCTTTCAAGATCACTGTCCCAATCGAGCACTTTGCTACCATAAGTTCTGCCGAATTCTGGCCGGACAATTTGGTGGTAAAGGAGTTCGAAGCTAAGAAAAAAAAGAAAGGGCCCACGGGAATAAGACTTCCCAGTCGTGGCCAGACCATTGTGCCATCTTCCTCTTCTTCTTCTTCTTCTTCAAAAAACTAACCAAAACCCTCCTTCTTTCCTATCAAAATGCAAGAGGCTTGCGTAGCAAGTTAACTAAATTGTATTCTGATAGCTTTTCATTTGCATCCCATGTTATTGTGTTTACAGAAACCTGGTTAAAGCCGGAGATTCTTAGCTCCGAAGTTTTTCCCGGTAAGTACACAATATATAGGCTTGACCGTCCTTCCAAACGGGGAGGTGGAGTCCTAATTGCCGTGGACTCCAACCTCACGTCGGAAGAGGTATGTGTTGAGGAATCTAATAGTATTGAATTTATTTGTATAAAGCTGACCTTTCCGGGAAAGTTTATATATATCACTTGCTCTTATGTTCCGCCGTCTTCTGAACTCCAAGAATACTTAAATCATCTTTCTGTGATACAGTCCGTTTCAAATAGGCTGTCCGATAGGGATCAGTTATTAGTTCTAGGTGATTTCAACATACCTGGAACTACGTGGTCCACAGATGAAAAATCAAATGTCTTACTTCCTATTGCACAACATGACTTTATTGACGGCTTGCTTGACATATCTTTGAGTCAAGTAAACCATGTTCGAAACTCACTAGGCCGCTTACTGGACTTGTGCTTTGTCTCGAATCCTGAAGCCGTGTTTCTATCCAGGGTACCACCACTTACGCAACCTGAAGATACATATCATCCTACTTTCGATGTGACAGTCGACACGGGTATCGTGATAGAAGAAAAATCAGAAAAGTCAACTAAACATTGTTTTCGTAAGGCAGACTTTTCTAGGCTTAATTACTTTATAGCTGGCTTCAATTGGTCCGATCTCTACTCATGCAATAACATGGCTGATGCCATAAATATTTTTTATACTGCTATTAAATCATTTTTTAATTCTTGTGTTCCGATGTACTATCCGTCAATCTCCAGTAAACCACCTTGGTTTAGTAAAGAGTTGTCACATCTAAGAAATGTTAAGTCCAGACTTTACAGGAAATATAAAGACTCCGGTTCTCAATCTGTTTTTTCAAAATATCTAAGTGCTCGGTCAAAATTTACCGTGCTTAACGCGCAGTGCTATAAAAATTATTGAAATCGTTGTAAGGTCCAGTTCTCGCAGGACCCGAAACAGTTTTATAACTTTGTTAACACCAAGCGTAAGTCTACTTCTTATCCTTCCTCGCTATATTTTGAAAACATGACGGCAACCACAGATCAGGCAATAGCCGATCTTTATGCCCAATTTTTTCAAACAACTTATACTACTTCCGCACATCCAATAGAGCCTTATTCTTACACCATGTCCACGTCGAACCTTATATTCAGTCCTTCTATAAACGAAAGCTCTTTATTTTTGGATCTTCAACGTGTTAAGCCTGTTTACTCTCCAGGTCCCGACGGAATTCCTGGCTGCGTGCTTAGGAATTGCGCGGAAGCCCTGTGCAAACCCCTTCTCAAATTGTTCACCTTATCTTTAGAAACCTCCCAATTTCCCCTTTTTTGGCAGGAGTCATTTGTTATTCCTCTCCACAAAAAAGGTAACAAATTGGATGCCAGCAATTATAGAGGTATCTCTAAGTTTTCGGCTATCCCCAAACTTTTCGAAAATGTCATTACTCCTCATTTGCAGCACCTTTGTAGGTCAGTAATATCTCCGTGTCAACACGGATTTGTGAAAAGAAGATCAACAACTACTAACCTTTTGGAGCTCACCTCATTCGTGATAAAGGGCTTTAAAAGTAGCTTTCAAACAGATGTCATTAACACTGACTTTAGTAAAGCATTTGACTCTGTAAATCACTCACTTTTAGTTCGGAAACTTGACTTGTTAGGGTTTCCAAATGATCTTCTTAGATGGATTTTAAGTTATCTGAATGGCAGGACACAAACGGGGGTGCCACAGAAACCGTCGACGGTTTTGGGGAGTAATTTTTCGGAAATTCGGAAAAAAATCGTCGGTGCTACAGAAACCGTCCTGAACTTGTTGTTGGGACTAACGATTCGGAAAAAAAACAGGGCTGACTTCTTATTTTTATTTGTCATTTATTTGCTATTTTTCAATAAATTCAAGCCAAGTTTTACTTTTTTTTGCAAGACAATACCAACAACTAAAAAAAACTCTACACATAAATTGTTACAAACAAAATAGTTCAACATTTTAAAATGACCGCCAACCTAAACAACAGAAGCCATCCCTGTATTACATGGCTTCTTACGAGAGGCCGCTACATAAAATCAGTCCCCCAGAACGAATCCTTTTGCGAAATCGGCGTTTTCTAATATAAAAATCAAGAGCACGGTGGCTTGCTTTGATTTCCTATGCTTTCCCCTAAAACTAAACAACATTTAGGCAATAACATTTAAAATTCGTTAAATTCACTGACATTTTCAAACAATTTGTCTTCTTCTTCATCGTTTTTTAAGGTTTTTACCCAAGCCGGTATTTTTTTCCACACGCGGTCACACTTAAGTGCAATGCAAAGATTTGTTTTTTTAATTTCACAAGAAGTACAACTTATTTTTTTTTTTGAAATTTTTACACGCTATAGTTATAGTTATAAACAATAGTATAGCGTACCATAACAATAATAATAATCATATTTCAAATATGAAAATTACTCCGAAATTTGGCATTTTCTATTTGGAGCCAGTTGGCAGTTTGGTTTCTCGGAAGTAATTTGGCCGGAATCGCACAAGCAATTTTTGAGGTGACGGTTTTTGGAGATTTATTAATTTAAAATATAAAAAGATCAAAACATAAAAAATTTTGTATGCAGATAGCACATACAATTCATTAACGTTGTTTTAAAAAATTTTTCATTATTTACAAAAAGGTGCAAGTATGCTTATTTTATAAAACTGTCGTTTAAAACACGGGGGAAATGGTAGAGTTTTTTGTGGCACCGACGGTTTTGCCTTGGGTTGGAACTTGGGCGGACTTCGGGAGGAACGGTTTCTGTGGCACCCCCGAAAGAGTCCTTTTTAAAAATTCTCTTTCTGGTCTTCTCCGAGTTACCTCCGGCGTCCCACAAGGAAGTCACCTTGGTCCGCTTCTTTTTACTTTATTTATTAACGACCTTCCATTAATTATTAATCATTCTCGCGTTCTTATGTACGCAGATGATGTTAAGTTATGCCTGCAGTATAAGGATATTTCCAGCCATTCTGACTTACAATCCGATCTAAATAATTTTCAAAACTGGTGCCGTGATAATTTACTAAATTTAAACGGGTCTAAGTGCAAGCTGATGACTTTTTGCAGAGTCAATCCAAAACTTGCAACTTACTCACTAAGTGGGAAATCTTTGGATAGAATAACTATGGTTGACGATCTGGGCGTCCTTTTGGACCCAAAACTTAAGTTTACTGATCACATTTCGTCCATGGTTAATAAAGCCAGGGGAGTGCTTGGTTTCATTAAAAGATGGTCGAAGGAATTTGACGATCCCTACGTCACTAAGACCTTATTTACTTCGCTAGTCCGTCCGATTCTAGAGTATGGGGCTCCCGTCTGGAGTCCCCAATACGGAGTACATATAGATCGCATTGAATCTGTACAGAAAAACTTTTTAATTTTTGCTTTACGGCGCCTTAACTGGGATGCAAACCTTAACTTACCTTCTTATTCTAGCAGATTACTTTTAATTAATTTACCCTCCCTAGCTAACCGTAGAACGATGCTGGTACTATTTTTATTTATAATCTTATTCGTGGTGATATTGACAGCGCCGACTTGGTAGGTCGGCTTAGCTTTTCTGTGCCAAGTAGATTAACTAGAAATTATATACCCTTAATATTAAACCATTGTAGATCTAACTATGACTTGCATGAGCCTTTCAGAGTATTATGTTCTGACTATAATAGACTTTATCCTATAATCTCAAATTCTGACTCTCTGCCGCTCTTAAAACGACTTATACTAATATCGTTAGCACAAAATTAGATCCTACTTTTTCCTCGGACTTTTGCCTATATTTTCATAACTCGCGTCTATCTTCTCGCGAATCGTGCCGTACGATACACGGCTGCGCCCCCCGGTCGGTTGGGCGGGTAAGTGGGCCGTGGGACTACGCGGTAATAAAAAAAAAAAAATATATATACAGATGTAATTATTACTGGCGACCTGAATAGCAATATTTTAAGGGAAAGACATCTGCTCGATAGTTTCGAATCCATTGGCTTGTCTTCCGTTAACTTACAAATTCCGACACGTTTTACCAATACCTGTGATACTCTTCTTGACCTTTTCTTTGTTAATGTCCCTAGTAAGATTTCATTATATGACCAAGTCTCTGTACCAGTTTTCTCTTAGCATGACCTTATCTTTCTGACGTATGATTTGATCTTAGCTTGTAAATCTGACACCTTAAATTAGGGACTATAAAAATGTTAACTACACCGAACTTGAACTTGAATATAACAACTGTGATTGGACGTCCATAATATTTTCAACAGTAACATTCTTTACCTATATAACAAATGTGTATCAATCAAGCAAAAGACTATCCATCCAAAGCAAAATCCCTAGTTTAGCCATAACATCAAGAGAAACATAGCGATCCGTGACGCATCCTACAATAAGTGGAAGCGCTACAAAACTGAATTTTTTAGAACACAATACACTCGGGCGCGTGATAATGTTAGGCAGATCATCAGATCAGCAAAGTTTGACTTTTATGGGTCCAAGTTTCAAAAAATTTAACTTAAAAATATTGGCGTTGGTAAAAGCAAGCAGCTGACCCAATATACAGTGGACGTCAACGACCTGAACAGGAAGTTTGTGCAATTCGATGTACATGAAGCTACATGCAACAAGTACCTGAATGCCCTACCAAACTGTGATAATAGATTTAGTTTTATGTGTGTTAGTCAACGTGATGTTCTTGAATGTTTACTTAAGGTAAAATCAAACGCTGAAGGCCTGGATGGCATCAGCCCAAAATTTGTTAAATTGTTGTTACCCCTAATCCTCACCCATATAACACACATTATGAATACCGCAATAACCACATCCACCTTACCCTCCGCAGAGAAGTACGCGAAAATTATCTTTATCCCGAAAAGTATAACCGAGTTCAGACCCATATCCCTACTCCCTTTTTTGTCAAAAATTTTTGAAAACATACTTGCGGCACAGATACAACCCTTTTTGGACAACAATTCTATGCTTAGTGAAAAACAATCTGGTTTTAGAAAAAAGAGGAGTTGTATAAGTGCCATAACCGATGTAGTTGAGGACATTCGATCGAAGCTAGATTCAAACTGGATCCATTTTTGACTCTACTCGATCACAGCAAGGCCTTTGACACCGTTAACCACACGATTCTATGTACCAAGCTGAAAAACCTTTTCAGTTTTTCGGACTCTGCAGTCACGCTCTTGAGGTCGTACCTAACAGGTAGACAACAAGCAGTCGTGTCAGGGTCGAGTACTGTACTTCTTGCTTGATTTCGGTGACTAGAGGTGTTCTCCAAGGATATGGTTAGGGCCTTTATTGTTTTCTATCTATGTTAATGACTTACCTAATGTTCTGTCCCCTTGTGATGTCCATTTATACGCTGATGATGTGCAGTTCTATGTTAGTAAGCCTCTATGTCAAGTTAATGATAGTATTAGTATGTGTAATACCCTGCTTTTCAAAATTAATAACTGGGCCATTGTAAACGGACTTTGTCTGAACCCAAAAAAAAGCAAATGTCTAGTAATTTATAAAAAACCTTTCAACACAAGACAATTCCCTAAGTTGATTATTGGTAATAGCCCAATCCAATATGAAGATTCTGCAGGTAACCAGGGTATCACCTTTAACAACACATTAACATGGAGTAAACATATTTCCAAAGCAGCTGGGCGAACATACGGGCTTCTGAGACAGCTTTCAACTTCTCAGTCGTTCTTGCCAACCCAGCTACGATTGCTAGTGGCCAAAACCATTCTAGTTCCCACCCTGTTTTACGGTGTTGAGATTTTTGGGCATTGCGATACTCATGATACGCAAAAATTAACTGTTGCTTGTAATTCAACCGTCCGTTACGTGTTTAATCTCCGTCGTACTGACCACACTTCCCATCTAATCAACAATATTCTTGACCTTAGCCTTAGTCAGTGGATTGACCTTAGGACCTTAATTTAATTTCAAAAAATTGTGTGTACCCGTGAACCATCCTACTTGTTTCAGAAACTTCTTCCAGCTCAATCGCAAAGAACACAAAACTTTATTATCCCTAGATACAAAACATTGTGCTCGAGGAGGCAATTCTTTATTAATGCTATTTGCCTATGGAACAATCTACCTCATGCCCTTAAAACCATCAGAAGCGCGTCTCAGTTTATCTCTAAAATCAAAGACTTCTTGAGTTCTTAAAGATAGTTGCAACTTAACTTAACCTATTTTATTTTATTATAAATCAAAAATGTCATGTTCCTAAACTAAAAACTAAAAACAATTTTGTTAATATTTAAGTAGTACATCTAAGTTATTTTGTCTATTTAAAAATATTTACCGAAAACGTTGTGACTAACGCAATAAATATAAGTCTTCACTTGTAGCGTTAGGATATAAATAAATGAAATGAAATGAAAATCTATTCGCCTATGGAACAATCTACCTCATGCCCTTAAAACCATCAGAAGCGCGTCTCAGTTTATCTCTAAAATCAAATTCTTAAAGATAGTTGCAACTAAACTTAACCTACTTTATTTTATTTTAAATCAAAAATGTCATGTTCCCAAACTAAAAACTTGTTTGTTATTGTAAACTCAACTTTGTTAATATTTAAGTAGTAGGGGAGAAGTGGGGGTTGTGGGCATGGGGGGGTTATGGGCACCCTTACGTATCTTTTCACAAAATGAAGATTGACTTTTTTTGGTGATGTCATTCGCAAGCAATTACCTTATGTATGATTTATGCCAAATATCAAAGTAATCGAACGCGTTTTCTTTTTGAAATAAACGAATTTGTTTTTTTTGTGCTTGGAAAAGGGGGTGAAGTTTTTTTCAAAAATTTTCAATAGTGTATTAATTAAAGTGAATCGATTAAGAAGGTAAGTGTGATGCATTTTTATTTAGTCAAAGTATTATACTAAATGGAACAATATCGATTTGAACCAAAAAATGTATGCAAACACATTTTTTAATTACTTCTTAAAATGTCTGCTAAAGTTGGTTGTGGGCACCAAAATTGGGGGGTTGTGGGCACCCGTTTTTTCTTGGCAAATTTGTTTATAACCTACAATTTCTTGTAAAATTGTTTTTAAAATTTGTTTGGAACCCTCTAGAACATTCTTGTAGAAATCTTAGGCTCTTGAAAAGGATCCTCTCCCGCTGAGAGGGATTATCACCAAAATTTGTAATTTTGCGATCGAGCTTTTCGTCTGAAATGTGTGGACATGCGGGCCAGTCATTACACATGTCAAAATTGTGTTTCCGACGATGAGTAACTCCTATGTAGTATGTATATATAAATGTTCGTTATGTTGATATTGGTTGCGGTTTTTTTCCATATTTTTCCATTTGCAGCATTTTTTCCCAGGGTGCCCACAACCCCCCCAAAAAAAAATGGTAGCTGAAAATTAGGGTTTTACGAAAGTCCATATAAAATTTTTTCGCATGACGAAATCAAGTATATTTCTTCATAATTAGTTAGTTTAGGTCTCTAGCTTTACACAGATACCCATATGTCCAAATAATATGCACTAGTTCGGTAATTATAGGGGAACGTGGGGCATAACGGGGCAATTTTCAGTTATGATTTTTTTTCACATATAAAATATGTTTTTTTTGTGAATTTTTTTTCTAGGAATCTTTATAAACTCATATTATAATGAAAAAAATTTTAGAACATCAAAAATCATGTGATTGAATTATATTTTTTGACGATTTAGAAAAAAAAGTTTTTCATCCCGTTATGCCCCGAGCACGGGGCATAACGGGATACTTATTTCTCTTTGTTATAAAATTAATTTAAGTTGCGAATATTTGCATTAAATGTTTTTATGGTTAATAAATAAGGCAGTCAGTTGTTGTAAAATTTTTTTTATTATTACAAAATATGAAAAAGTGGTAAAATAGTGATAAAATAGCGATTCAACAAAAAAACTTTTATGCTTCTTTGGACATTGTGTTTGGACAAATATCTTTTGCTTGTGAAATGGTTATTTCCACATAAAGTTTATTATTTAATAATTTTTTTATTATTAATAACAGCCTTCATCGTCATAATCACATCTTGAGTTTGCTTACTGCAAAAGATTGTGCCCCGTTATGCCCCGCCCGTTTTGCCCCCAGGAACACTTTTTGATAAACCCTTATAAAAAAAAAACTAGCGCATGGAATGAAAAAAAATAAATATGCGATGTAAAGCTGAAACAACATATTATATCTTGGAATGAACCCAATATTTATAAAATATAAACAAATATTACTTACTTAGATATGCAAAATCTCGAAAGTTACAATTCGACCGGAATTTACACCATATATGCTGCAAAAAATATGCTGACGCAATAATTGTGCCGGTTTCACTTGCAAAATGTCGCATATGATGTAAAACTATGTTGATGTAAATTTCAATAGATGGCGCGACAGTGTGGGACAATTATTAATTTCATCCCGTTCTGCCCCTTGCCCCGTTATGCCCCATGTTCCCCTAAGCCAAAAACAAAACTATGCCCACAACCCCCACTTCTCCCCTACATTTAAGTTATTTTGTCTATTTAAAAATATTTACCGAAACCGTTGTGACTAACGCAATAAATATAAGTCTTCAATTGTAGCGTTAGGATATAAATAAATGAAATGAAAGTGCCATTTTGGGTCTACAAGGTGAGAACCTGCCTAAAGCAAACAAGCTATATTTTGGATTACCGTTAATCTTTTGACACTTCTTCCTTGCAAATGCCAAACAGAATTAATTTAATTACAACTTGCAATTTCATATTCATATTTTACTTTGGGAAACTTTAATGTATTTCACTTGCTGCCTACCATCACGCTTCCATATTTTGTTAACAAAAACTTTGTGACATACAAGACCACTGAAAAACTTTTTCTTTTGGCATTCGTCTTCGTCGCCGCCGCAGCCTTTTCGTCTGTCTTGACTGCACTTTGCAGACAGCACGGAGAAATATTAAGAGAATTCCAATATCCATATCTTAAAGAAGCTAGACATTAGTAAAACAAGAAAAAATTAATAACAAAATTGGTTTTAAGTTTGATTTTTTAAGAACCTGAAAGGCCAATCAGCTGAGGAATCCAAAACAAACTCTGTATACTTGCTAAGCTAATAATAGTATTTGAACTAATCATAAAGTTTTATTTGTCAAAATACAATTGTAAAATCCTTGATCAAAACAACATGAAAAGACATCTATGTAGGGGAACATGGGGCATAACGGGGCAAGGGGCAGAACGGGATGAAATTAATAATTGTCCCACACTGTCGCGCCATCTATTGAAATTTACATCAACATAGTTTTACATCATATGCGACATTTTGCAAGTGAAACCGGCACAATTATTGCGTCAGCATATTTTTTGCAGCATATATGGTGTAAATTCCGGTCGAATTGTAACTTTCGAGATTTTGCATATCTAAGTAAGTAATATTTGTTTATATTTTATAAATATTGGGTTCATTCCAAGATATAATATGTTGTTTCAGCTTTACATCGCATATTTATTTTTTTCATTCCATGCGCTAGTTTTTTTTTTATAAGGGTTTATCAAAAAAGTGTTCCTGGGGGCAAAACGGGCGGGGCATAACGGGGCACAATCTTTTTCAGTAAGCAAACTCAAGATGTGATTATGACGATGAAGGCTGTTATTAATAATAAAAAAATTATTAAATAATAAACTTTATGTGGAAATAACCATTTCACAAGCAAAAGATATTTGTCCAAACACAATGTCCAAAGAAGCATAAAAGTTTTTTTGTTGAATCGCTATTTTATCACTATTTTACCACTTTTTCATATTTTGTAATAATAAAAAAATTTTACAACAACTGACTGCCTTATTTATTAACCATAAAAACATTTAATGCAAATATTCGCAACTTAAATTAATTTTATAACAAAGAGAAATAAGTATCCCGTTATGCCCCGTGCTCGGGGCATAACGGGATGAAAAACTTTTTTTCTAAATCGTCAAAAAATATAATTCAATCACATGATTTTTGATGTTCTAAAATTTTTTTCATTATAATATGAGTTTATAAAGATTCCTTAAAAAAAAAATTCACAAAAGAAAGATATTTTATATGTGAAAAAAAATCATAACTGAAAATTGCCCCGTTATGCCCCACGTTCCCCTACATGAGTTGAGTTCTTGATTGAAACTTTTTTTATTTTCTTTTTTTATTTATGTAAGCTTAGTGAGTAGCCATGGATTAGCACACAGTTCCAGGGGGTGATTTTTGGGTCGTTCATGTTAAGAGTGTTTAAATAACAAAAGTGAAATACCTTAACTTCAATTTAATATTTAAAAATCCTAATATTTTCCTTGAAAGATAACAGCGGCATAACTGCGAGCAAACATGATTATTCGTATTGAGTTCTAAACAAGAGCATTTCGATTGCAGCTTAAAAATAATTGTATGATAAACTTTCGTCCTGTTTTGAAAATTAATTTTTTGTAGGGTAGAATGGGGTTAAACAACCAAGGGGTTAAACAACCAATTGCCTTTAACTTTTTTCAAAAAAGTCGAATCGAAAGACCGCCGATAACGTAAATAGTGTTGGGTACTACGCAACTTTGGCAAAAGGTTCCGCTATCGCACTTGTGTTATTACCTGAGTTCTGACGAAAGAAAGTGTTCAGGCGTCCTCGCCAAAATATTTTCAGACAACAAAAGTTCGAAATACAACAAATCAGTGAAGTACAAGAAGGAAAGTAAGTGTTTTTTAAAAGTAGAATTACATGCTTAATCCAAATCTGTAATTGGTTGTACAAAATTTGAATTGGTTTAAAAGTTATGCGGTTACAAAAAAAAACAGCACTTGGGGTTAAATAACCAGTTAACAGGTGGGGTAAAACAACCAATTTTGAAAACATATCTGTAGTGTCTTTATGCGGCTGTACCAATTTACATCTTATTCTTTGTTATCCAGAAGGAGGTGGCTGATAGTCCAAATGAGCCTGAACCGGAAACCTTGGAGGAGGAAGAGGAGATTTCATACAATAATGAAACATATGACGATGAGCAAAACTTCAGTGGCCAAAAGAAGCAAGAACAGGCTTTGGCGGCCATGGTAAAATGTGAAAAAAAGTTTTGAAGAAATTTTCAAAAGAAAACAAGACACGGCGGCCAGTAAGGAAAATCGTCGCTCAAAGAGAGGTCGACCGAAAAACGCAGTTCACGCTGCAGAAAATGACGCCAGCGATGGATGAAGTTTCATAAACTATTTGTTTTAATCTCTGTTACTAAAAAATAAATAAAAACCATTAAAATAACAACGTTGTTCACTCTTATCATAAAAATCAATTTTGGTTTTCTTACCCCACCAGGTGGGGTAAAACAACCAATTGAGACTTTTTGTTCAAACTTGAATACCAAAACAACAATGCGAGTTACAAAAAAATTTTTGCTGGGAATTTTGTAGCCAATTGTTTAACGAACCAGGGACAGTTGGAATTTTTAAATTATCATCATAAACAAAGTTTTTACAGGGTGCCAAGTCCAAATTGGTTGTTTAACCCCATTCTACCCTATGCGTAACAAGATGCTTTGAAAATGTACGCAACAAAATATACTTAAGAGATAAACGATTTGAGAAAGTGGGGGCACCATGCAAATAAACCAGAAAGTACTCCTAACAAGATTTTCCGGACAAAGCAAAAGAGGCAACATGGAAAATGGAAAAGCTTTCTACGTGTTTGGCGTCAAAATGACCTCGTGTGAAAAGGCACCAGGAGGGAAAAGTATTAAGTCCAAATGCGTCGCCTTTTGTTAATATTAACTTTTATGCTCAGTTACTTGCTTTTTGTGTTGCAAACTTTTCAACCAAACTTGGGCGCCTTCAAAAAATAACAAAAAGGGAGATACCAAAAAGGGCGATCTAAATAGAATTTTCTGTTTATTTTGCCAGTCATACATAAAATAATAAATTATTAGTTATGAACTCTTACAAACCAGCACAAATTATTATGTAGAGAGAAGTTTTTCATTTTGGCTTAAATGTGCAGACCTCAACTGAAATAATTCCCCAAAAAAATTAATGGTAATTTGAGCCGATTAGGTTTATTATTTAGGTACCAAAATAATAAGTATTTAATTAGCAAGGGTTTTTTGTTTATGTCGAACAAAAAAATTGGAACAGGACCTTGGATTTACTTCGTTCCGCTTAAGGAATCGATAAGAGACTGCTGGCATCTATTATAACTTCTACTTTATTGAGTAGTCAAGAACTCCGAGCAATGGCCCTCATTGTGCCTCCCTGAGTTTCCTTTCATTCGCCACAATTGTGGCCACAACCCGGTTCACTAAACGGTCCTTCTGTGGAGCTTCTTCGATGTTCCACAAAGGAAAATTGAGAAAAAATAACGTTAAGTGAACCTTAAACTTCGTTCAAGTAATGGTATCATATGAAGCGAAAATAAGTAAGAAAAGCAAGGGGCATAGCACACCTTTTTTTAGGAGGTGCCAAAAAGCAAATAGCGACAGTTGCATTTGGTCCTAAATTAACCCAAAATATCCCAGGCCACAGCGTTAATGCGATCAACTTGCTTTGTTTGTATGTATTATTTAGTCTTGTTGTCTGTAACTGCCCTACTGGCCGCACAATTTTCGTCTTTTTATATTATTTATTTTTCAATAATTATAACCAAACATACATATATCGTCTTTTCCCTATCAATAACACTGTGCAATAATTTGAGGTCGTGGAAAAACTACATTGGTGCTTCTATAAAGGCCCAAGACCTTCTCCTTGAAATTTCTCTTTCACCCTCGAGAAAAAGGACCTCAAAGTGCCAAAAAACGCTGTTTTAGGATTACTTTGACTCTTAATAACGGCCGAGCTGAATTTAACTGTTGCTCAAATCAGTTTCTGATGTATGGAAATCTTTTATGTCATTGCGATTGTGTGGTCATCACTGTTTTAAGATAACCTCCGTTGTTTTTAAAGTTTAATGTCGAGACAATCAATTTTGGGACGGCGTACGCGAAGAGCGTTAAAAAGCAAAGGTTCAAAAAGCCGTGAAAGTAGCCAAGTCACTAAAAATCGGACTGATAATAATCGTCTACGCACAGCAAGGTCCCGTTAAAATCAAGAGAAAAATAGTGCAAAAACAACTGCAAATGAACGTCGTTATGTACAAAATCTATAAGGTGTTGCGTTCGCGTACAATAGCGTTACCGATTACGCTTCTCATTGGCAAATTATAACTGATCCAATGATCCAACCATTGAACACATTACTTAATCTGAGCATTTTTTGAACAGTGTACGAAAGTATAACTCGAGTTTTCAAATGACATCCTTTGGTGTCACAAATACTCTTTTTTTTTGTTTTTCGATCGAAGGCCGCAGTTCTGTGTCGTGCAGCACGATTCCATGAAGATAGACGCGTGATATGAAGATATAATTAAAAGTTCAGGGAAGGAAAATCTATAATTAGATTTATTTTTGTGCTAAAGAAGGTAGTATTAGTCGTTTTAAGAGCGGCAGAGTCAGAATTTAATGTGATAGGATAAAGTCTATTATAGTCAGAACATCATGCAATTCATAGTTAGATCTACAATGATTGAATACTAGGGAGGAATAATATAATTCTGTTTTTTTTTTTTATTGTACCAAGCATCGTTTTACGGTTAGCTAGAGAAGGTAAATTGGTTAAAAGTAATCTGCTAGAATATGAAGATAAGTTAACGTTTCCGTCCCAGTTAAAGCGCCGTAAAGCAAAGCTTAAAACGATTTTTTTTAACAGATTCAATGCGATCTATGTGTACTCCGTATTGGGGACTCCAAAAGTTTGACCCATACTCCGAAATAGGCCGGACTAACAAAAAAAAAAGGTTTTTTTGGTATAGGGATCATCAAACTTCCTCGACCACCTTTTTCTAAATCCAAGAACTCCCCTGGCTTTATTTACCATGGTTGAAATGTGATCTGAAAACATTTGCTAATGGTCCAAAGGGCGCCACGATCGTCAACCTGAGTTACTCTATCTAAAGATTTCCTGCTGAGCGTGTAAATTGCTAAATTAAGATTTACTCTGCAAAAAGTAATCAGCTTTCATTTTGAGCCGCTTAAATTGAGTAAACTATCACAGCACTAGTTATGAAAGCTATTCAGATCGGATTGGAAGTTGGAATGGCTGGAAACATCCTTATACTGCAGGCATAGCTTTAGATCATCTGCGTACATACAAAAGTACGCAAGAATGATTTATAATTAAGGGGGGGTCATTAAAAAATAGAGTAAATAAAAGCGGACCAAGGTGGCTCCCTTGCACATTGGGATTAAAAGCAGGGACCGTAAAAAAAATTTTATTTTAAAATTTTTAAACAAACAAATCATCCACTTACAACAGACCTAGATAAAAAAGGTTGACACCGAAATCATCCTTTTTGTTCATTCTTTGCATTTCTGCTATGATTTTTAAATTTAAGCTTTTTTACGTTTCTCTTCAAAAATAATCATTTTATTTGAGCAAAAAAAAAAATTAATAAAATTTAATCATTTAAATTCATCATTCATCACATTAAAAACAAATCAAAAAATCTAAAAATACTTTAAAAAATATTATTTTTTAATTCAATAACTTTTATTTTAATACACTCAAAATAAAAGGCCGCTGAGCATTACAGCTTTTGTGTTGAACTTTTCGACAATATTGTTTTTTTTAAATTTTACCTAAAGCGACATATGGAAGCGCGGCACAAAAGTGAATACAATAGTGAAGTTGCGGAAGCTGCGGAATTGGATGTGCCGGAAAAAAAAAGAAGTTTTCGATGGTGATGGGGGAAGACGAAATGAAGAACGTCTGTATCGACCTGGTGACCGCCTCAAAAATTCCGTTGGCTGTACTGGACACAAAAGGTTTCAAGACGATCACAGCTCAAAAATTCAGTGGCTTGGATATGCCAGCTGTCACGTCTAGAAATGTTATGTGTTTAGTCAATGAAAAATATTGCCAAATAAAACGGGATTTGGTCAAAACTTTAGAAAAATCCTCTGCCTGAAAATTCAACTTATTGAACACGGTGCAATATGCGCCAAAACGTTGGGCATGATAGAGCTGAAGACGTCGCACACATCCCAGAATCTGTGCGCAGAAATGAAGTTCTTATTATCTGATTTCGGCATAACGACGGACAACGGCCGAAATATGGTAAAGGCAGTAGAACTGCTTAATAGTTCTGAGGATGAAAGTGAAGATGAGGACGAAGAGGAAGGGGAAATGGCTGAGGACTTGGATGAGGAAGACCTATTAAGGAATTTCAAATGTTCTCGATAAGGTCGGTTAAATGTGCAGCACACACCCTTCAACTCGCTGTCAAGGACAACGCCTTAGATTAGTTGAATTCATCGAAAAAGCTCGAAAGGTTGTTAAGCTTCTAAGAACGCCGGCGTACAGGTAATTTTACCAGCGATTAATTTTTTTGTTTTACGTACAGTTGCGGTCGAAATAATAGCACTTCTTAGACCCTTT
Source organism: Drosophila oshimai (assembly GCA_018150695.1). Classification (NCBI taxonomy): domain Eukaryota; kingdom Metazoa; phylum Arthropoda; class Insecta; order Diptera; family Drosophilidae; genus Drosophila; species Drosophila oshimai. The sequence continues at coordinate 44,738 of JAECWM010000274.1, forward strand.
TAAATTGCAAGAAAAACTCTTTTGCAAGCAACCAAACATTTTTTTTTATATTTTCTGAAAGATAATACTATAAACTAAATGAGACTTATACTCCCTTTAACATTAATTTTCTATTTTAAAAAATTTTAAAAGTTACTCGATAAAAAAAGTTTAAACATTTTTAGCTTTAAAGCTGGGTCAGTAAAAAAAAAATATTTTCAATTCAATGTAAAGTACCTACGGATCACCGAAACTTTATATTAATTTTCTTTGTTGGAGTGGGGTGGCTTGATCTCCTGGTGCACAAGATCGTAGATTGTAGGATGAGTGGAGGCGAGTTTCCCCCGTGGAAATAAGAACGAATATATGAAACTTTGGGGGTTGTGCGACGTGCGGCGTATGTATTTGGTTACACTTGTAAATCTGAACTAATTATGCTAGCTTAAAAGTAGTTGCTCCAGAGCGAAGCGGAAGAGGTGGAAAGACGGAGGAGCGGAGAAGCCGTTACCAGCGGGAGAGCGGGGATACTCCCGGCAGTGCGAGCGAGCGAGATGGAATATCTGGAGAAACTGCAGCTCGACACTGCCGCTCAAAAGTGAGCGCCTACTTGGCGTAAACATTCTTAATACTTTTAATTTGATATTTATTTTAAGAGCCGAAATTCGGCAACAAATGAACATTTTTTATTTTTGTGTTGTGATTGTGTTTAATAATAAGTAAGTTTTATCAAATAACTAAAAGAAAATCCAGTTTTGCTTAAAAAGTATGTTTTAAAAGCATTTTTATTGCCGCAGTGCTATTGTTTTTACCGCAGAAAAATAATCATTTTATTATTGATAACACAGGCCGACAAAATTTCGACAACTTAATGTTGACTAAATGATGGTAGCCGATTCTTATAGGATTTTCGCCATAGAATCCGATTCTGACCTTGAAAATATCTGATTGGCTCTAGTTTTCGAGCAACATGAGGTTAAAGGTGCCAAAAACTGCTTTTTTTACACTTTTTGAACAGCTATAAATGGAAAAAGCGATGAAAGAAAATGGCCTATATAGGATTAAAAGAAAGCTTAGACATTACTCTTTAATATCCAATATCAAAAAAGTGGATACATGATAATTTAAGCGACTGGGAACAGTTTATGTGTAGGGGAGATTGGGGTCATGTGAATATGCTGTATCAAATCAAAGGCAAAATATTTCCGAATTTGTAAAAAAGTATATCTTGAATACTTCCACTTTTTTGATATTGAATATTAAAGAGTAATGTCTAAGCTTTCTTTTAATCCTATATAGGCCATTTTCTTTCATCGCTTTTTCCATTTATAGCTGTTCAAAAAGTGTAAAAAAAGCAGTTTTTGGCACCTTTAACCTCATGTTGCTCGAAAACTAGAGCCAATCAGATATTTTCAAGGTCAGAATCGGATTCTACGGCGAAAATTCTACAAGAATCGGCTACCATCATTTAGTCAACAAAATTTTGTCGGCCTGTGTAATCATTTGAGTTCCATAATAAACCTTTTTTTTAATAACATTTAAATTTTAACAAGAGAATATTTATTAATAAATAACATGTGCTTATTTACTAAATTTGATACACTATGCCGTTTTTGTCTGGGTTTAGGTTTCTAATAATAGAGGCGTCATTGCCTCAACCTGTGCTGGATGTTGCCACTCGTTGGAACTCTACGTACACCATGTTGAGCGAGCTGCAACAATTTGAGGACTTCTGCGAAAGGCACCTCAAAAGCTCGCTGAAACTTTCAGCAACTGACTGGAGCAGCATAAAAAGACTTGTAGATACCCTAGAGCCGGCGTACCTTGCCACAGAAAAGCTGCAAAGTACGCAGCTGTTTATGGGTGATTTCTACAAGCTGTGGCTGGAGCTGAAGCTCACTGTGGCAGCAGGAAATAGCACTGAAGCCAATCTTTGAGCCAGTGCATCCTGGAAAGAAAAGAGAGCCTGCTGGCGTGCGATGCTATCGTTTGCAGCACGTTCCTGGACCCAATGATTAGAAGGGTATTGATTAAAAACCCCATAAATCTAATGCTCGCCAAGGCCCAACTTAAGTAGCTCCTTTTGAGGCTATTTCGCTTGAAAGAACCCGTTAGTATTATTATTATTCATATAAAAAGTATAATATATTCTTAATTATATATATGTTTATTTCAGACTAGTCCAATATCTCTGCTTTCGCAAAGCTCAAACACTTGTTCGTTGTTGAACGAGTTTTTGGAAGCAATTGAGGTAGCGCCAGAAGACGAATCTGAGGACAGTGAGCCAGCTGATAAAATTAAGAAGGGGTACGCGGAAATCGACGGCTATAGCCCAAAGCCAATTCCCTTGGACTCCAATATTATGGAGCAGAGATGGGCACGCCCTGGCTCAATTTGCTCACTTGCTCAAACCGTTATATTTTTCGGGAGGCGCCAGCAAATCGTCGCAGCCGGGTCGCGGCTGGCGTTCAGCGATCCGTGAAGAAAACCAAAAACAATGCTACAGACTCTGTAGCAGGTAGCGAGCTCATCGCCGGGTCCCGAGTTTTGCAACAAAAAAATACATTGGCTGGGTCTCGCACATCGTACCCAAAACAAAAACAACTTTAAAGGGAATTGCGTATTCTCTTTGCTCGCACATTCTTTGGCTGTGGCTGCGGCGCTCCGCGACGGTGGTGGTTGTTGTTGTTTTTTTTGGTCTGGCCTACCTGCTGCTCAAACCGTTAGATCTCGTGCCCATCGCTGTTATGGAGTATTGGGAGGAAAAAAAACACGCATACCCCAATTTATACCAGCTGGCCAAAGTGGTGCACTTAGTTCCTGCAACACAAGTCAGTGTTAAGAGATCGTTTTCGGCCCTCAAGCTGATGCTCACTGACCAGAGGTGTAACCTTGGGGAAGAGTCCTTGGCAAAATTACTTTTTGTAAAACTGAATAATACATAAGTCGCGTTAAAAAGAAATCTAACACAGCCTTTTATTTTAACCTGTCGAATATAAAAGTTATTGAATTAAAAAATAATACTTTTTTAAAGTCTTTTTTAAAAAATTGAAATTTAAACTGGTAGTCCTGAGGTCCCATACCAAGGATAAAAAATAATATTGGCGAAAAGTACAACACAGAAGCTGTAATGCTCAGCGGCCTTTTATTTTGAGTGGATTTAAATAAAAGGCCATAATAATCATTATTTTTTTTTTTTTTTTATATCAAAAAAATTATTAAATTCTATTATTTTTTTTTTTTTTTGCTCGAACAATATGATTATCGTTGAGGAAAAAAGTAAGAATTGAAATATAGTCATTACCACTCGAGTTTTTTAATAAAACTTATAATGGTAACGGTCCCTGATTAAAAGCCTTTGTTTTGGCATAAAATCCAAAATTATTTTGTGAAATTTTCCGAATTTTTTTTTAATCCGTTAAAGAAATGTTCAACTATCATTGTGAAAAATATATTATAAGATTAGACTGAATTATTAATCCACGGGACGGAACAACTGTATGCTGCGTGTGTTTTTTTATTACTAAATTAGCTTATAGCTAACATGGGTGTATTATGCTAATAACATTGCTATGTTAAGTGTTCGGTGTACGTAATGGTTCAAAATGATAACATGATTTATGTACGTTAAATGTTCAAATTCATATTCGGGGGTGCCACAAAAACCGTTCCCTCCGAAGTCCGCCCAAGTTCCAACCCAAGGCAAAACCGTCGGTGCCACAGAAAACTTAATCATTTCCCCCGTGTTTTAAACGACAGTTTTATAAAATAAGCATACTTGCACCTTTTTATAAATAATAAAATTTTTTTTAAAACAACGTTAATGAATTGTATGTGCTATCTGCATACAACATTTTTTATGTTTTGATCTTTTTATATTTTAAATTAATCAAGCTCCAAAAACCGTCACCTCAAAAATTGCTTGTGTGATTCCGGCCAAATTCCACCCGAGAAACCAAAATGCCAACTTGCTCCAAATAGAAAATGCCAAATTTCGGAGTAATTTTCATATTTGAAATATGATTGTTATTATTGTTATGGTACGCTATACTATTGTTTATAACTATAACTATAGCGTGTCAAAATTTAAAGTGAAAATAAGTTGTACTTCTTGTGAAATTAATAAAACAAATCGTTGCATTGCAGTTAAGTGTGACCGCGTGTGGCAAAAAATACCGGCTTGGGTAAACACCTTAAAAACCGATAAAGAAGAAGACAAATTGTATAAAAATGCAAGTGAATTCAACAAATTTTAAATATTATTGCCTAAATGTTGTTAAGTTTTAGGGGAAAGCTTAGGAAATCAAAGCGAGCCACCGTGCTCTTGATTTTTATATTAGAAAACGCCGATTTCGGAAAAGGATTCGCTCTGGGGAACTGATTTTATGTAGCGACCTCTCGTAAGAAGCCATGTTATACAGGGATGACTTCTGTTGTTTAGGTTGGCGGTCATTTTAAAATGTTGAACTGTTTTGTTCGTTACTATTTATGGTAAGAGTTTTTTTAGTTATTGATATTGTCTTTCAAAAAAAAGTCAAACTTGGCTTGAATTTATTGAAAAATAGCAAATAAATGCCAAATAAAAATAAGAAGTCAGCGCTGTCTTTTTTCCGAATCGTTAGTCTCAACAACAAGTTCGAGACTGTTTCTGTAGCACCGACGATTTTTTACCGAATTTCCGAAAAATCCCTCCCCAAAACCGTCGACGGTTTCTGTGGCACCCCGGATTGACTTCAGTTAATCAATAAACTATTTTTAAAATTTTTTTTTGACCATCCCTGGCTCTTTGGCAGCCCTCTAAAGTCAGCTGTTCGAGTTAACTTGTGTGCGCCTTAATTTTTCTACGAAGCGTGCCAAAAGTTTAATTATTTATTCTTTAGCAAATATCGCGCATTCCGTCGGTTAAATTATGGAAAATCTTCGTCAAGGTATGTATAATATTGCTTTAAAGGCTTACACTGGAAATGCTTTTGTTTCGTGCTGTTTTTAATTTTTTTATTGAACCATTTTTTGTGTAGAAATTAACCTTTAAATATTTGTGTTTCGTGGAGTAGAACTAGCAAGTGTACGCAGAATTACGAAAAGTGCAAATATGGTAATATGTGTCATTGTATTAATGATTAAATGTAGTTAATAACTTTTGCGCATACTTGCGCCATTTCGTAATATTTAAATAGATTCGGAACAACTAGACATTAGTAGGGGTGTACTGCTGGAAGTTTGGCTGAAAAAATATCGCAGCTTTGGCGATACACTTGACTGGTTGTGCGAAAGGGCATTTCGAGTTCAAACAAAATTTAGACAACGAGTTAAATACAAATGATGAGTAAAATAAAAAAGTACATTTTATATATGGGATTGGGGCGACTCGGGACAAGGGGTGGGTCATGTGGGCGTGGTCAAAATCAAAAAATAATGAAAACCGAAATTTCACTATACAGGCCTGTTCCAGTTTTCACTCGGAAGTGAATTTGATAACATTTTCGGATTTCCCTTTAACATTGCCGAATTTCCCTTCTTCATTTGGGGATTTGCCTTTGAATTTCCCCTTTGTTCCCAAACAAAATCAGCTGACTGGCAACTGGCCACTTTTGACAAGGGCGTTTAATTTGTTTGAGTTTGCTGCCTTGGGGATGATTAAATTTTGGCCTGCTGGTGTCCATCAGCCATGGGCATAAATGGTTTACTAATTTAACGCATAAAATAGAAGAAACAAGCATTGGCGGCCACAAAAACAAATTTTTAAATATTTGTTTATTCGATCAGCTGTTCTAGTGGCAGTGTGTGAAACCAGAGTTGCCGAAGGCGATAAAAAATGTCCCAACCAAATACGTTTTGCACAATTATTACATTAAATTAAGCGGTAATAAGCATCAAAACTCTTTTAAATATAACTTAGATAAAATACCTTTCTAACCATAGTAACACGAGCACAAAAGGGCTTGCTTAAAATAAAGCCTAAAAAAATACTTTTTTTTTTTCGTACCATGACAACCCGTTTTCTCTGCAAATTCGTTCGGAAAGTACGGCGGATTTGTCAAAATGCTGAAGGTTAGAATCGAACCTATTTTGAGGTGCAGCTGCAAAATAATTTTTATAAGGTCAAATATGTTGTTATCAACAAACTTAAATATGCAATAATGTTCTTAAAGCATCAAAGAATAAGGAAAAAATATCATTGGCACCTTAAATTATCGCAAAGTATTTTTAAACAATTAATTTCTGTCCTTGCGGATCTGAATCCGTCAGCCAAACGGCTGGCGGAAAGTTTCCGTGAGGTTTCGCTCGGAAGTTTACAGAGAGTTAACGGAGGGAAATTCATTTCCGTGAGGATTTTTCGGAAGTGAATATTAGAACAGGTCTGGGAAATTCGAATCCGTCTGAATCTTTCGGAAGTGAAAACTGGAACAGGCCTGATAGTCTCACTATTATGTAAACAAAATTTGAAACCCGTATCTTTAAAATTAGAGATCTTTAAATTTAGAGTTTTTAGAGACATATGCCAAAAAAAAACGCTTTTCATCCCAATATGCCTTGTGGGATGCCGAAGGTAACTCGGAGAAGACTGGAAACATGATTGTTAAAGAGGTCTTTTAGTGTCCTGCCGTTCAGATAACTTACAATCCATCTAAGAAGATCAACTGGAAATCCTAACAAGTCAAGTTTCCGAACTAGAAATAAATGGTTTACACAGCCAAATGCTTTACTAAAGTCAGTGTTAACGACATGTGCTTGCAATCTTCTTTTTAAGCCCTTTATCACAAGTACATATTTTTGACCAAAATAAAATTACTTAATTTTACAACTCGCCCCGACGAGGGTTTGAACTCGTGACTTTCGGACGAAACGATAAGTTTTCCGACAACTTAGACAGGTAGACCAAGTTTAAAAACAAATCGTTATCAGGTTAAGAACCAAATAGCTGATCGTTCTAATTTTTAGAAAATTTTTGACAAAACCATGCTTTTAGACAAAATAAACTCAGTTCAATCACATTTAGAACATTTTGAGCTCAATACAAGAAAGAACGCTATAGTCGGGTTTCCCGACTATAAGATTTGCGATACTCATAGCCCTCTTCAAAAACAGCTAGCTAGCCCTCTTTAAAAAAGTGTAGCCTACTTTCGAGTGCAATCAATTTTTAGCGCCTTTTCAAAAAAAAATTTAGCCAACTTTCGGGCGCAATAAAAATTTTCAACGCATTTGTATACACAATTTGTCTTTATACATTTACATATATTACATATATTACATATATTATTAAGACATCAAACTAGCGCCACCTATTGCCAGGTTGCCACGTACTGAAAGTTTTACAACTGTGTATGTAAAGTATGTATGTAGACTAGATTTAAGGCATACCAATATGTTCTATAACTTCTTAATTATTTATTAGAGCATAAAATGGCTCGGAATGTTGTTAGACAGTGCACATATCATTATATTTCTTTTACAACTGTTACGATTGCATACAAAATGAGAGCGCCACAGATTTTCGCGGTTTGTGGGTGTTAAAAGGGGCGTGGCCAGGTTTTGAAACAAACTTGATCTGCGCCTTGCTTATAGAAGTCTGTGTGCAAAATTTGGTGGCTCTAGCTCTTATAGTTCCCGAGATCTCGATGCTTGTGCGGACGGACGGACGGACTGATAGACAGACATTTGATCGTTTACAGTATTTGCTTACTCTTCGAGTATCGCAAATAAAAAATGTCGTTATATTTTTAAGCACATCATCAACTCAGTTGAGAACGTCAGAATTCTCTCTGTGTAGGAATTCCGTCAGGTCCTGGCGAGTGAACAGGCTTACCGCGTTGAAGATGCAAAAACAAGGAATTTTCTGTTATAACAGCACATAATAAAAGATTCGACTTGGTAATGATGTAAAAGTAAGGCTGTGTTGAATGAGCTTACCTATTCTTTTTAGAAGACGTAATATTTTAAGAAAAGATTTTTCATGTAACCTGAAATATTTTTGAAGTGAAACTTCTTTAGGCGCATTGGGGGTAAAATTTGTACAAATGAAACGTCAAGAAACGAATGTAACGAAAAAGTCGAAAAGAGAGGGAGCGATCGAGAGTGATTGAGAGAGAGTAAGACAGGGCGAACGCAGCATAAAGCAACAAGCGATGGAGTGAGAGCGATGGAGAGCGATTGTCGTATCACGCACTGTCCCTCTCTCTCCGCTGACAAACGTTCTCTCTGTCCTCTTCTTTCCTCTCTTCGCTCTGAGCGCGCTCGCACATGGTGCGTATATACAAGGTGGTCTCGTCCGCTTTGTGGGGACGTTATATATGTTTACCTCTCTGTCTCTCTCAATCGGTAGAATGAGGTAGCTAGATAGAGACTGGCACAAATATCGTCCTCAAGAGAGCCGCTGTCTCGTTGAGACCACCTTACACATATAGTTGCACCATGCGCTCGCACAAAGTTGAGAGAGTAAAATCTAAAAATAGAATGAGCTTGCTCGTGTGAGAATACGATTTTTAAGCTGATATCATTTCTGTGAAACCAGTTAAGCACAATGCCAAAAATTGTGGTGCGAGAATGTGAAACAATTAAAAATAAAATATCTGTTAGAGGGCCAGTTAAAACATCAGCACAACGTGTACGTGAATTCAGAGGAGCGGAAAAGGCTTTAAAAATGCAGCTAGCCAAGAGTTAAATATCTCATCGTCCATCATTACAAAAACTAAACCAAAAACTCCAGCAGAGTATAGTCGTGACTACAGAGCTCGAATAAGACAAAAATATGAAGAAAATCCTCAACCTTCGTCTTCGACTTTACCAATTGAAAAAATAAAACTTCAACAGAACGTGTTCGTGAGTTTAGAGCAAGAAAAAATTATTGACAAACCTTTCAGAAAACATTATTGAAGATTTTCAAACGTCATCAAATATTATTGATGCTAATAATAATAATAATAACAACAAAAACAATAATGGTGATAATAATAACAATAATACAATAATGGTGATAATAATAACAATAATAACAATATTGGTGATAATAATAACAATAATTGTGATAATAATAATAACAATAATAACAATAATGGTGATAATAATAATATTAATAATAACAATATCGAAGATGAAACCAGATGACAATAATAGAAATAACACGAGAAGTATTCAAGATGATGATTTACGTGTAGAAGATATAAATAGTTTCTTGCATCAAAAACTACTTCCATACAGCCACGGAGGTGCTGCTATTCTTGGTAATGAGAATAATAAAACAAGAAAGAACGCTATAGTCGGGGTTCCCGACTATAAGATTTGCGATACTCATTTTCCCCTTTTTAAAAAAACAAAACGAAAAAAAAACGATAGAGTCGCCACCTATGGGGCTACATTAACTACATTTGTATAAGGCATAGCAAAATGTTCTATAACTTCTTTATTATTTATTAGAGCACAAAATCGTTCGGAGTGTAGTAAGTCAGTGCACATATCATTATATTTCTTTTAATCCGTAACGATTGCATAAAAAATGAGGGCGCCACAGTTTTCGCGGTTTGTGGGCTGTAAAGGGGCGTGGTCAAGTTTTGAAACAAACTTGATCTGCGCTTTGTTTCTGAAGTCTGTGCCCAAAATTTGGTGGTTCTTGCTCTTATAGTTCCCGAGATCTCGACGTTTGTACGGACGGACGGACGGACGGACGGACGGACGGACGGACAGACAGACATTTGATCGTTTACAGTATTTGCTTACTCTTCGAGTATCGCAAATAATAACACTTGTTTTGGGTGGTGACTTTTACTAATTTTGCAGTTGATAATTCCAAACCATTAATTAACTTCTAGAAGAAAATTTAGTCTACAGCTGAATAATAATCCAAACACACCAACTACAAATTCAGGAACGACAATAGGTGCTATTTTTACAAGATATTTACATAATGTTAAAACACTAACTTATATTGATATTTTACGTATCATAATGCTTTAGTCACAACAATACCAATAGAAATCGCGTCGAACAATGTAAATATTGAAGAAATAAATTAATAAAAACTAAATTTATAATTTATATTAATTTTCAACACTTTTATTTTTTCCTTCCTTTAAGTCTCGGAAATCTAAAGTTTTAGGTTTGTATAAATATAGACAAGACTGATAAATAAGTTCCAAGAGTTTCACTTCTGACATGTGTACTTTGTACGCCCTTTTTCTTAAATAATTACCTTTCTTTTTTTAAAGACGCCTTCAAATTTAGAAAAAATCTTTCATGTAACCTGAACATTTTTTTCTTAAAATGTTACCTTTCTTTTTAGAAGACGCCTTCAAATTTAGAAAAATCTTTCATATAACCTGAAATATTAAATGAAACAATATTAAAAAAAAAAAACATCTGCGAAGCATCAAATTTTTTTTTTAAATATTTTATTTATTTAATACATTTTTTGATTTTCATATTTTAAAAATATCCTTAAAAATAAAATTTAGGTTTAACATAACACTTATTATTAAGCTTATGATAATTTATAGGGGGAGTATTTATGTCACTTAATTTAATAATCTTATAGTTCAAGTTATTTTGTACTTCGTGGCAAATGAGGTGCTCACAATACAAAGTCTTCAGTTGTTTACATAAAAAACTGTTATCATTTCTACTTTTAATACTTCTTTGATTTTATAAAATATTATTTGTGGTGTTAATAAAAAAACTATAAGATTTTTTTTTAAACAAAACATTATTCAATTTTACGTAGGAATAGCATTCAGCATTTTCTAAGTCTGGAAAAAAGGTTTTTATTTCGTCTGAAAATTCAGAATTCCATGCTAAGCATTTTGTTTTACTTGGTGATATACTTTTAACATTAAAATTTTGTAAAAAATTTGCAAAGCTTATGCAAAATTTTATTGATAAAGACTTAACAATATTTTGTCTGGACGTTATGTTTTTTGCATATGATTTAAGGCTTTTATGTTTCGCTTCAAATGGGAATGTCCACAAGTACTTCAAAGGACCAGATTCTTCAACTATTTTACAATAATGATTCAGAAAATGATGTTTTGGCTTAAGATTGTCGTTAAATAGGGTCGGGTATTCCTCGTTATGGTACACAATAAGCTCTTTCAAATTTCTTTAGTCCGAAGAAGTATATTCTGTTAGTGTTAGTAAATCTATTAGCTGTAACAAATTTTTGACAAATTGCCAAACTACATCGTCAACTGGAATCAAATCTCCTACCATAAGGGGAAAAAATGATACAAAAGTGAGAATTTCCCTTGCTGTTGGTTTAAGATTAAACTTTTTAAGATGGCTTATTTGAAACGGGGGAAAAACATTTCCTATTTCGGCTTGGCCATATTCGAAACAAGATTTTCTAATATTCAAAAGTTCCAAGTCAAACCGTTTTGTATTTATGTAATGCATTATAATATGGCACAAGTCATATCTAACCACACCTTCGAACACGTCGTGCAATGTATCTACGCTAAAATTTGAAACGGCTGAAAAGTGTGTTAACTTATTCAAAATGCAATCGGGTTTAACTCCTGTTAATGAAAAATCATCGATTTCAAGATCCCTGCGATAGTTATATTCAGTTCTTAAAAGTTTAGTGTCATCAGTATATGATGTGCCGGACATTTCTTTGGTAATTTTGCAAAATCTACAAAAAAAACTTAGACGAAAAAGACGTAAATGCGAGAATGCTGTTTAACCCCAGATTATCTCCTAATATGAGTCCCAAAACAAAGTAAATAGTATGTTTTTCACCCTTGACAGTAACCTCAACTCCATTTCTTTCCAGATGATTTAAAAGTACAAGTTAAAAAATGCAATTTGATGTTCCCAAAGACTTAACATCAACGGATTTAAACAAAGCAGCTATAAATATGGTACTGTAATCAATAGTTGTTGTAGGCAGGGACAGATACCGAGCTAACAGTGGAGAGCAGTGAGGTCCTAAGGGATTGTTAATCTCAAAATCGTCTGCGTATAGAAAGTACGGAACTAGTATTTTTTTTTTGGTTCTTTGTTGCTGCATCTAATTTTTCTCCAAATGTTTCCATTGCAAAAATTTATAATAGTTTTTTTGACTTTGTAAATAATTGAGGTTCTGCATGAAGCTTTCAAAAACATTGGGTAGCTCGAAAAATTTTCTCAATTGAAATTCTAAAGGAAATATAAACCCTTTACATTTCTTCGGACCTAAGATCACTTTATTGTTTCTTCTTATTTCGCTAATTTTATTAACCTCTTTCATGTCTTCTATTACCGACTTTAAACTTTCTTCAGATTTTATTCTGTCAAGTATAGACTGCAAGTTATTTTTAATTGGAGCTGTTAAATGTTTTTGAATTTTAAATGTGTCTTGTCGTGGCATTTTTATATCAGAAGAAATATCTAAAGTTAAATTAACCGAGTTATCTTTAATTTCTTTCAACCGAATCAAATTATTTAAAGCTGTCTTTGAAGTAGAAGGAGCGAAAACTGGTCATTTAATAGGAGCTTCTCATGTAACACGTCAAAAAGTAGTGGTTTTTTGGGATTTTTTTTCACTCGGAAAATAAAAACACACACACAGAGAAAAAAAATCAAGAACATTGCACTCAAACTGAGAACATTCGTGCTTGAAAACCGTGCAAGCACGAAAATTCTCAGATTGAGTTGAATGTTGAACCAAAATGTAAGAACAAAAAACTCAAATCAAGTTGATTCCGTTACATTTTTAAGAACATATTACTCTTAAATCAAGAACGTATTTAAATCAAATTTTTAAAAAAATGAAGTTGTTTTGTCCTTAAATCAAGAACATTTTGGTCTTACCACCTGA
>JAECWM010000274.1:662500-849711 GCA_018150695.1 Drosophila oshimai
AACAACCTTTTTATGCTGCATAAAATCTGTTATTAGAATGGCTGGTCTTCTGCTTCCTCTATTATTTATTGGTCGTGTGCGTGTGTTGTGCGAAATTATAGGCCGGTGATGAAGACATGGAGCGGAGGAAGTGGGGTTGATTAGCTCCCGAAAAGCAACTGATATACATATATAAGAGCAATTTCAAGGGGCAAGGAGGTGGTTAGTTCAAATCAGTGCCTGACACAATATGGCACGGTTATTGAAAACTGACTCTGCGAGTGTGGGATCATGTTATGTGTGGGGGGTTTAACGGTTGAACTTTACCACAAAAAATTCATATCGCGGAAGAAAAGTTTACCTTAAAAGTAAAGTTTAATTAAATGATAAATCTTGTGGAACAAGTTTGAGGAACACTTTCAGCGACGTCAGCAACTTCAATTTAATATTTAAGACAACCGAGAACGAAATAAATAAATAATTAGCAAGTAGCCAACTTGTTGTGTTTTTGTTTGCCATACAGAAAGAATTGTAAAAAAAAGATAATTTCGAGCTTCCCATGATTATAGAAGTTTGACTTACTAGGATGTTCGAAAATTCCGCGGCCTGACATAGACGGGGAGCCACAAATATCGAATCCTATTTTTTTGTTTTTGACAAGTACCATCCTTTAAAAGACCACGTTAAAAACTTCATGAGCACCTGCTGCTGTTGAAAGTGCATCATTTTGATCTTTGTGAAAAAAATGGAAACAAACGAATTTTGTGCTCTCATTAAACATTATTTTTTAGAGGAAAAACGTCTAAAGAAATGAAGGAGAAGCTTGATAAGTATTATGGTATCACGGGAACTCTGCACCATCAAACAAATTGGTTAAGAAGTGAATGCAACAATTTCGTATGGGTCGTACGAGCACAAATGATGCACCGCCTTCAGGAAGGCAGTGTGGGTTCCCAAGGGCGAAAGTGCACCAGAGCGTCCAAGTAAGCAACAATCGGCTGGGATAGTTATGGCAATTGTTTTTTGGGATATGCGCGGTACAATTTATATCGATTACTTGGAGCATGGAGCATGTCCATCCGTCCGTCCGTACACGAACGCCGAGATCTAAGCAACTATAAGAGCTAGAGACACTAAATTTTGCACACAGATTTCTATATACCCCACGGTGATCAAGTTTCAAAACCCGACCACGCCCTTTAAACTCCCACAAGCCGCAAAACGCTGTGGTGCCCCCATTTTTCTTGCTAGAGAAAAGTCTGTGGCGTTCTCATTTCTAATGCAATCGAAACGGTATTAAAGGGAATATAATGTTATATGCACTGTGTAACTATATACCAAACGACTTTTGGGTCGAATAAATGATAAAGAAATTGGAGAACATTTTACGTGGCCGCCTATATTGTCTACCATTGACCTTTTGTCTATCAGACAGCAGTGGCGCTATAAAAAAAAAATTAGAGTACAAAACAATTATGGTAGTTTTAATTTAACTAAGTTACGAGAATCTGATAGTCGGGAATCCCGACTAAAGCGTCCTTTCTTGTTTTTCTAAAAAATAAGCAATGAAGTGATGGGTTTAAGATAATTAAATGCATATAATTTTGATCAGCATATCGTGTTTGTGGTGCTGACAGGATCGGACGACTTTAAGTTAACTAAGAGCTAGAACCAAATTTTTCACGCAGACTTCTATAAGCAAAGCGCAGATTAAGTTTGTTTCAAAACCTGACCAAGTAATTTTACCGCCCACAAACCGCGACCTCATTTTTAATGCTACGAAAAGTGTCCTTAATATTTTTTTGTATTGAAAATATCTACACAGATATCCAAAAATTAAAAAAAAATCTGGCCAATTTAGGAAGTGCGTTAAAAATGCGCCGGAAAGCAGGCAACACTTTTTAATAAAGAGGGAAATGAGTATCGAAAATCAGATAGTCGGGAAACCCGACAATAGCGTTCTTTCTTGTTTTGATTAATATGACCGTTTTGATGCTGTTGTGAAGGTGAAACGGTCGCATTTGCAGAAGAAACAAAAAAGAACGTTATAGTCGGATTTCCCGACTATAAGATTTGCGATACACATTGCCCTCTTTAAAACAGCTACATAGCCCTCTTAAAAAAAGTGTAGCCTACTTTCGAGCGCAGTCAATTTTAAGCGCCCTCTTAAAAAAAAAAGTTTAGCCTACTCTCGAGCGCAATAAAAATGTTCAACGTAGGTTTATACACAATTTCTTGAAAATGGCTAGATATTTTCAATATAAACAACATTTATAAGGGCCCCTTTTATCTTTTTAAATTAAAAATGTGGACACCACAGAGGGGCGTGGTCAGGTTTTGAAACAAACTTGATCTGCGCTTCGCTTATAGAAGTCTGTGTTCAAAATTTTGTGGTTATAGCTCTTATAGTTCCTAAGATCTTGATGTTTGTGCGGACAGACGGACAGACAGATATTTCAACGTCTACAGCATTTGCTTACTCTTCGAGTATCGCAAATAAAAAAAAGACAACGCACCATCCAGGCTACAAAATCCTCGATTATCCACTGTACAGTCCAGATTTGGCACCGTTATTATCTGTTCCCGAATCTCAAAAGATGGCTCGCGGTAAAGCGTTTTTACTCAAATGAAAAAATAATGGCCGAAACAGAGGCCTGCACTTAAACTGAGGGCATTTTGCTATTTTTTAGAAAAATTTGCCATAAATTCAAGGCAACTCACTCTAGATTAACCCTTTCATGCCCACTGTTGCCTATAGGCAACATTGACTTTAAATTTAAATTTCGGTTACGATTCAAAATTTTTGTGAACTTTTTTTTTATGTTCTTTCATTTTTGGTATTTTTTGCGAATGCAGCTGCAGCGTGTGCTGAGTTATCACTAATTATTCGAAGCGACCACAGCTGCCGAAAAATTTTTTAAAAATTTTGCCAAAAAGTATCCGTGAAAAAAGTGCGATTAACTAAAATTAGTGACAAATATTAAAAAAATAAGTACGTACACATCTTTAAAATAGGTAAGACTGTGATAAAAGTATAAAGTTGGGCTTGAAAATTGTTTATTTACATATATGGATGGACAAATGTTGCCTATAGGCAACATTGCAGCAATGACATACCAAAGGACTTAGAGTACCGAAAATCAAAATGAACGCTAATTGGGGCTCCTATTAATCATTTATGGCGTTAAATATTTTCTATGTGTTCCCAGTTTAATTTGGGCATGAAAGGGTTAAAGGCAAGGCTCCATAAATTACGTGCGTAATTTTTTGTAGGCGCATATCCTAAATTTAAGGGCTAATCGCCATGGATTTGTAGGTAAAACTTTTTTAAATCCAAGGGCAATTTGTCTTATATCTAAGCACGTTTTGTCAAATATAGATAGAGAGGAATACAGAGAAAGAGAGGAGATTTTCTTCTGCTCTATTCCCACAGGCCACCATCCACCATCCAAATCTAGGATGGTCCGTAATGCCCTATTCCCACAGGCCACCATCCACCATCCAAATCTAGGATGGTCCGTAAGGTTTTTCCGTTCCGAAAATTTCTCGGTTATTCCACCATCCAAAACTAACCGTTCCTAACCGCACGTTCCTAGCTAGTTTTGTAGCTAGTTTTCCCTGAATACCCTAAATATTTGACATTCGCTGTGAAAAAAAAGGAACATTCACTACGGAAACGTAATCAAAATTTGAAAATGCCGCCAAAATTTGCCTGCTGTCTTATCAGTTTACAGTGACTCACGCCTATTTCGTTCAAAAGTACACCTGATATTAAAAGATATCGCAAATATTTAAATGCTCTATTTAAAAAGGGCTTCTATATATATTTAGACCAAACTGAAAAAGGAACAAAACTGATTGATTTTTTCTTTATCACAGTTTATTTTGTTAGTTTTTGGTTTAATATTTTTATTTTTTTAATGCTATTTTTCAAAATATATTTAAGGATAAATTGCATTTAAATTTTTGTTTATCTCATTTGGCTTATCGGCTATACGGCATTAAGATTCAGCTGTACGAGGGTACAACATAAGCTGTGAACCACTGTATTTGGATGGTGGATGGTGGATGTGGCCAGTGGGAATCGGAGTTTCACATCTTTCGAAAATCCCAACCGTTCCCGTCGGATGTGCTCTGTGGGATTACCGTATAAGGTTTTGCCGTTCCGAAAATTTCCCAGTTATTCCACCATCCCAAACTAACCGTTCCCAACCGCACGTTCCTAGATAGTAATTGTAGCTAGTTTTTCCCTAAATATTTGACATTCGCTGTGAAAAAGTGCCGTTCGCTGAGAAAACGTAAATTAAAAAGAACAATCCGGTTGCTTGAGTTATTTTGACCAAATATATTAAATAGCCGAGAAAAATGGAATCCGCAGCAGAAGCAATAACCGGTGGTAAATATATATTTTATTTTTTATATGTGATTTTTTTATATTCATACGTGTTTTTTTACATTCTTCAACCTATAAGAGAACAGATTCGAGGCTGACATGGACATGGAAAATCTGCTGATTGACGAGGAGTCCGGAAGAAGTCCGTGATGGAGGCTGGCTTGGACAAATCGTGGATAGATATCCGCACAAAGGTGGAAAATCTCACCAAAAAGTACAAGTAAGTATTGTACTTGGAAAATAACAGATTGGCAAACGCCCTTTTTTATTTGCTAAACTTTGCAGACAGGAAAAGAACAAAAAAAATGGGGCCGAGGGGCGGGACTCCTTCTGTGTGGCAGCATTACGAGAAGCTGCACCTGTTTCTTGGGACGTTCCGCATTCACAACATAGAGCAGGATACAGTGGGCAACGAACTTGAAAGAGACTTTGGTTTCATGTATATATTTAAAAGACAATAATTGCAGATGTGGAGAAATACTTTGAAGACAGTGTTGCGCTCGACCCTGACGTCTTCAGCTGCAGCTTCCAGCTGCGCTCCCCCAGCAAAGCGCACTAAACACGATCGTCAGGCCGAGTTTTTAGAAAAAGTGCAAATGCGGAGGGAGCAGCAGCAGTCTCTGGAGGAGTACCAGAAAAAGCGGCAGCAGTCCCAGGAGGAGCACCGGAAGAAGCTGGAGGAGCACCAAAAGAAGAATAAAAAGAATGTTTCTTTAAAAGGTTTTGGGGAAATACGAATTATAGGGGTACCAGTTAAAGGTAATTGCTTAGACTATCCGTTACAAAAATCATAATCAATGATTGAATGTGCGAGAAATGCACAAATGCACTGCTTATCAAAATTACATGCAAAACATAACATTCAAGGGCCTGTATCTCCGAAACTGTTATTCGGACCGACTTCACATTTTAGTCAACGTTTTGTATTCAGATTCTGAAATTATTTATGAAAAAAAAAATATATAAATCTAACTTTTTTTTTTTTTTTGTATGGAGACCCTTAAAATTCAAACCTTGGTAGCGACCCCTAAACCTTGACCTAAAAAAAAATAAAAAAAAGGTATTTCATATTTCGAGGTATATTATCGAATTCGAAAGTGCCCCGTTGCAAATTCAACAATCGACCAAATAAGGACCACCCTAATATGTATACATATATGCACTCAGAAAAAAAATCGCCCCTGATTTAAGAAAATCGCCGTTAATGTAAGAAATTCGCCCACAATTTCGGTCCAACGGCAACTCGCCGTTATTTTTAGAAAAAAAATTTACTAGAAAACACTACATATTTTTCTTAAATTTATGGCAAGTTACCCTAAAATTAGGAAATAAATTTCTTTAATTTAGAAAGCTTTTCTATAAACAATGGTCTTACTTTTCTTAAATTAAAGAAAATCCTTTCTAAATTCAAACGCGATTGGTTTCTTAAAATAATAAAAAATATTTCTGAAATTAAAGATGTATTTTTTTAGTTTCCACGGCGATTGTTCCCTCAAAATCAAGAAACCCTTTTCTTAATTTAAGTACCACCCTTTCAAGTTTTAGTCCTTTTTTTTCTGAAAATAAGTAAATTTTGTACACATTTTTTTTTTTATTTAGTTACATTTATTTGACTATTGTTAATTTGAGCATATAAAGTATACATTAGCTTAAAAGTAAAACTTAGGTTTTAAAAACATGGCATCGCCAAACTTGTGATATTCAATTGGCGGATATTCTAAATCATCTAACTTAATAATCTTAGTATTTGAGTTATTGTTATCAACCTTTTTATATATTTTTAGAACTAGAGAAAGTATACCTATTATCGAAGTTAAGACTAGATCTGGAGGCACAGGAACTCGGATCAATTTCACTGTTTTCCGAGCCACTAAATCTAGGATTATTTGAGCATAAATTTATTTCGTTACCAACAAGTTGACTAACAGAACTTAAATCAGCATAACCATGAAGTTTTTCATTCAAAAAATGTTTTCTAAAATTACGCATGTCGGAAAAAGTTTGAGAGCAATTAGCATAGCCACAATAAAAAGTAAGATAACTATCAAAACAATGAAACTCTCGTGTATGAGACAAAAATTCATTTTTTTCTGTAAAGTTGATTAAACAGATTTTACATGAAAAAATCATTATGAAAAGCTTAATGGTTAATTATTTAAATCATTTAAAAATTCCGATAATGCTCTATTTTTGATGTCGGAATCGAGGTTGATTTCAAAAAAGTACTTTTGAATAAAAGTCCACACAAGAACACACTCCTCGGGATATTTTAAATGTAAAATAAAGAAAATTTTGAAACATAAGTCTAGTGCTGATAAGATATTGGACGTTTTGTAAAAAATGCCTGAAACATACACATAGAAATCCTCCAAGTCATAAGGGCCAGTTCCGGTACAGCAAATTAGGGGTTGCAGACTGCTTTTTTTCTGGAAGCAGGAGTCTACTTCGTTAGAGAAATGTGTACGCAGTTCTCCAATCGTTGCCTTCCAAACTATGAATTTGTTTCTTGAATCATCTATTGTGCATTTTTGATTTTTGGTCCCATCAGCTGATCGTTTCCGCCTTGTTGTCGTTACCAAAACCGCGTGCAAAAGCAATATCAGAAGAACATTTTGGGTATCTATAGAAGATGAAAGTAAGTTAACTGCTTTTAATTACAAAACTTGTTACATACCTTCCGGTTTTCCACTAAATTCTTTGAGGATGTTTTTACTTTTTTGCTCATTCACTTTTGAGGGTAAAAGTGGCAAACATTTTTCCTTGAAGATCTCCCATTTGGTGAATAAGAAATTAAATATTGATGAATTACTTGTTTCAAAATCGGCTAAAATCTGTAGGTATGTTTAAAAAATTAATCAACAACCATGTAAATATCTTTATTTTTTTGACTAAATCTTACCAACTCAAAACCAAACGACTGCTTTAGAATTGGTAATTCATCAAAAATAGCTTCCAATGAATTAGACGTCTCGAAAAATTTCTTCCTCCACTCGTATGTCTGGGACCATTTTTCTAAAACAGTTGCCTTCGGTTCTACGTTAAACTTAAGCCAAGATATACAAGCTCGATCCTCTAATTTTCCTTCAAAGTCTTCGTGTAACTCAACAGTGCTCCGTTCGGAAATAAGTGGAGAATCTTTATATTTCGTCTGTAGGTTGTAGTAATTGTTGTAGAGCAATCCTTTAGGTTTTTGTCCTTTAACTTGTATATAATAAGTGTCCTAATAAATATCGTTCAAAATAAAATTCGATTTATTAGTTTAAATAATACAATATTACCTTAATTTCTGAATCAAATGTTGTTACTATGTCTTCCGAAATTTCCTTTAATAGATTTTGCTTTGGTTGTATGTTGTTAGCCACCATATGCTCAACTAATATTTGGCTCAAAAGTTTTCTGTACTTTGGGGTCAAACTTTTTTCTTTGGCAAAATAGTTTAAAAGAATTTTTCCTTTTGGACTTTTATTGATGATCAGATTTATGTCAATTTTATTGTTTTCATTAATTTGTACAGCGTTCTAAAAATTATAGAATGAAATGAATTAAATTAAATATATCTAATATTTGTTGTTTTTGTTGTTGTTGTTTTTTAACCAACTACATTTCAACAATTTAGTTTATTTAGGTAAAGTTCATTGGGAGTATTAGGATGGTAAGTTTAATTTCAAGTTTTAATGTTACGATTTAGTAAAAAATGTTTATTTCATAAAACAAAGTTAATAGCAACGTTAGGTAATTATGTTTCAGTTTAAGTATTTGCATATTTAAAGATGTTTTATAAATGCATACAAAAATATTCCAGTTAATTCTTCCGCGTCTGCGCACACGCATTTTTACACACATATTTGTATGTTAAACACACACATATGCATGCTTCGCACACGCGCAAGAAATTTCCAGAACATGCTACTGCGCAGATCTTAGAAACGCTTTAAAACCTGCGTACTTGAGTTTGCAACCTTTCCAATTTTGTAAAAAACACAATGGCAGGACCCACCATGCTTTGTGGAATAATATTATATAGATGCTCCCATTTCAAACAAAGCAAGCTGTCTTCATTAATATTATGTTCTGAAAAACATACAAACACAGGACTCCATAAAGCGCTTGCAAAAAAAAAGTCTATCTTCATACATACATGTGCATGTAAACTGTAAAACTTATGTGGATTACGGAATACTTACCAATAAAAATGGATTGAAAGGCTTGACCATCCAATTTTTTGAGCAGCGCGTCCATTGTTTTGTTTTTCACTTTTCACTTAAGAAACTGACTGCACACCAAACGAAAAGAAGTAAACTGTACATAAAAGCACGACAAACAGTCCCGTTATTAGTGTGACCGCACACGGTTACAAATGTGTACCAAAATATTCCTCTTTTTTTACGCAGAATTGCCTGTGATTTTTCTAAAAACTATGGTCAATTCACCATAATATTAAGAAAAAAAAACAAGAAAAAATCGCCATTAATGTTAGGAAATTTTCGTGCTTCTTCTTCTTCAACATTACCGATTTAACTTTTCATGGCGAATTTCCGTTGATTGAAGAAAAGTTTTCTGTTTTTGAGAAATGTTTTCTGTTTTTAAGAAAAAATTTCTGTATTCTATGGCGTTTTAAAATCACGGGCGATTTTCTGAAATTCAGGGCGAATTTTTTTCTGAGTGTGGTTGCATGGTCATAAATGTATGTACATATGTATGTTTATTATTTGCGATACTCGAAGAGTAAGCAAATACTGTAAACGATCAAATGTCTGTCTGTCCGTCCGTCCGTCCGTCCGTCCGTCCTTCCGTCCGTCCGTCCGACCGTGCAAACGTCGAGATTTCGGAAACTATAAAAGCTAGAACCACCAAATTTTGAACACAGACTTCTAGAAACAATGCGCAGATCAAGTTTGTTTCAAAACTTGACCACGCCCCTTTTACCGCCCACAAACCGCGAAAATCTGTGGCGCTCTTAGTTTTTATGCAATCTTTGCGGTTTTAAAAGAAATATAATGATTTGTGCACTGTCTTACTACATTCCGAACCATTTTATGCTCTAGTAAATAGTAAAGAAGTTATAGAACATTTTGCTATGCCTTAAATCTAGTCTACATACATTTTTTACATACACGTGTTTGTGAATGTAAAATTTACAAATGTAGATAATGTAGCCCCATAGGTGGCGACTCTATCGTTTTTTCTCGTTTTGTTTTTTTAATGAGGGCAAATGAGTATCGCAACTCTTATAGTCGGGAAACCCGACTATAGCGTTCTTTCTTGTTTAGGTTTTTTTTTTTAGCTTTTTCAACCGCGACAGGTCGAGCCAATAAAATGCGCAATCGTTTGAGCCTTCTTAAAGTATGTTGCGATTTGCGACTCTCTGGTAAGTTGCTCAACAAATTTTGTTTAAAATTATTTTATAAGTATTTTTTTATTTTATTTTATATACAGCTGCGGTCATAATAATAGCACTGAGGGAACATAAAATGATGTTAAAATATACTTTTAAAGCAAAACAGGATTTTATTTTTAATTATTTGATAAAGCTTACTTATTAATAAACACAATCACAACACAAAAGTATTTAATTTGTATTCAATTTATCAAAGACAATAAAAAATGTAAACTAGTTGAATTTCACCTCTTAAAATAAATATCAAATAAAATTTAAAAAGTTTTGTGAAAATTACTATAAAGTTTCGGTGATCTGAACATTACATAGGATTGAAAATATTTTTTTTGACTGAGCCAGTTTTAAAACTAAAAAGTATAAACTTTTTCATTTTAACGAGTTACTTTAAAATTTTTTAAAAATATAAAACTAATGTAAAAGGTCGTATTGAATATAAGTCTTACTTAGTTTATAGTATTATCTTTAAGAAAATAAAAATTAAAATTGTTTAAGTTGCTTTTAAATTAGCTTTTCTTGCATTTTAAAAAAGTCTTAATAGTGCTATTATTTTGACCGCAACTGTATTTGATTTTATTATTTTTATTTTTACCAACACAGATTTTGTGTTTTTTCTTAAAATTCAAACCTTGGTAGCAACCTCTAAATGTGTTAAAAAAAAAAATAAATAATGAAAGACTTTCTTATGGTATATAGTCAAATTACGTGGTGTCCCGCAAAATCAAAGGAAATCGTAGGAATAGGGACCACCCTAATACACATGCTGTTTTATGAATTTGATATTTTTTTTCAAAGCTTCAAAAAATTATTATTAAAAAGAAAATTTTGTACGATTTACAAACCTAATACACATGCTGTTTTATGAATTTTATATTTTTTTTCAAAGCTTCAAAAAATTATTATTAAAAAAGAAAATTTTGTACGATTTTAAGCGGACTCGAGGTCAAAGGCGGACTAGATTTATGTGATATAAATCTAATACCGGCTTTTTATGCCACACACCAAAGTTCTTGTCAAAGACAAGACGCAAAGCTTATAGTCTACAGCGCTGTTTCGATGTTTGCTAGACATCTCATCAGGACTATTTTTGCTGACTTTACCAATGCTCGGGTATGGGTTACCATCACCACAACGCTACAACCAGTTGGGAATTGTAGTGTCGCCGCGAAGGAACAAAATACCTCGAGCTTGGAAAAGTTACTTTGGTGTGTGGACTTTGGACCTGTATCAAAATTCCATCGGAATTGGTGAATACAGCGGCAATTAAATGCCAGTTTTGCACAAGAAATTTTGTGCGTTTGTCTAGTAGTCTAATAAAGTATATTAGCTACCGTCCGGTGTGTCTTCCGTTTTTGTTTATTTTGGCTTGTTTTTGCGAGCTATTTTGCTTAAGTACGATTTTAAGCGGACTCGAGGTCAAAGGCGGATTAGATTTATGTAATATAAATCTAATACCGGCTTTTATGCCACACACCAAAGTTCTTGTCAAAGACAAGACGCAAAGCTTATAGTCTACAGCGCTGTTTCGATGTTTGCTAGACATCTCATCAGGACTATTTTTGCTGACTTTACCAATGCTCGGGTATGGGTTACCATCACCACAACGCTACAACCAGTTGGGAATTGTAGTGTCGCCACGAAGGAACAAAATACCTCGAGCTTGGAAAAGTTACTTTGGTGTGTGGACTTTGGACCTGTATCAAAATTCCATCGGAATTGGTGAATACAGCGGCAATTAAATGCCAGTTTTGCACAAGAAATTTTGTGCGTTTGTCTAGTAGTCTAATAAAGTATATTAGCTACCGTCCGGTGTGTCTTCCGTTTTTGTTTATTTTGGCTTGTTTTTGCGAGCTATTTTGCTTAAGTACGATTTTAAGCGGACTCGAGGTCAAAGGCGGATTAGATTTATGTAATATAAATCTAATACCGGCTTTTTATGCCACACACCAAAGTTCTTGTCAAAGACAAGACGCAAAGCTTATAGTCTACAGCGCTGTTTCGATGTTTGCTAGACATCTCATCAGGACTATTTTTGCTGACTTTACCAATGCTCGGGTATGGGTTACCATCACCACAACGCTACAACCAGTTGGGAATTGTAGTGTCGCCGCGAAGGAACAAAATACCTCGAGCTTGGAAAAGTTACTTTGGTGTGTGGACTTTGGACCTGTATCAAAATTCCATCGGAATTGGTGAATACAGCGGCAATTAAATGCCAGTTTTGCACAAGAAATTTTGTGCGTTTGTCTAGTAGTCTAATAAAGTATATTAGCTACCGTCCGGTGTGTCTTCCGTTTTTGTTTATTTTGGCTTGTTTTTGCGAGCTATTTTGCTTAAGTACGATTTTAAGCGGACTCGAGGTCAAAGGCGGATTAGATTTATGTAATATAAATCTAATACCGGCTTTTTATGCCACACACCAAAGTTCTTGTCAAAGACAAGACGCAAAGCTTATAGTCTACAGCGCTGTTTCGATGTTTGCTAGACATCTCATCAGGACTATTTTTGCTGACTTTACCAATGCTCGGGTATGGGGTACCATCACCACAAAGCTACAACCAGTTGACAATTGTAGTTACGCCGCGAAGGAACAAAATACCTCGAGCTTGGAAAAGTTACTTTGGTGTGTGGACTTTGGACCTGTATCAAAATTCCATCGGAATTTGTGAATACAGTCCGCTTAAAATCGTACTTAAGCAAAATAGGTCGCAAAAACAAGCCAAAATAAAAGAAAATTTTTTAAGCAAAATCCTGATACACGTATTAACTTCTTTGTTAAATAAAAGCTGTAAAAAAATATATAAAACATAAAAGAATTACCCATATCATGGGAAGTTCGAATATATCATTTTTTTTACCACGTATGGTATTTTATTCTCGTTTTTTTAATTTTGTAATTTATGTTTTTATTTATTTTTATTTTTTATGTAATTTTGTCTAGTAAAAATTACATTTACGAATATATCGCAAACGCGGTCAGCTGGGATGAAGGTCTCTTCAGTTCTGTAATCTGGGGACACATACGAACCAAGATCCAAGCTTAATTTGCGTTACCACTTTCATCAAACATGTGACCTCTTGGGGCACACCACTTTTCAAACGCGCAAAAACCAAAAAACTCTACGCGAAAGGTAGATTTCCTAAAACTTTGGAAAAAGGACAGTTTTTAAAAAATTAAATGGAAGTCTACCTTTTCTGACTTTAGTAAAAGGCAAAGATCTGCGAAATAGAACGAAATAAACAAATTTTTTTTAGTTACGAACGCGAAAATGTTTGGAGTTACCAAACCATAAAAATGGTTAAATTAGCTGTTGTTAAAAGGCTTGCAAAAATTGACATGCCCGCACTTAAAAAGCTCACATAGTCAACATCATCAAGAGAAGAAGAAGAAGAACTTAGTAACGCTAACAAAAGATTTTTTTTAAGATAATAAGTTGATTATTAAAAGTTTCGTAAATTTCATGAACAATTTTTTTTTTGCAATTATATGTAGCCATTTACCATTTACTGTGGGGTATTTCAATAAACAGAACTTTTGATAGGTATTCGTGTTAAATAATGTTAAAAGAAAATCTATATCTATAAAATTAATTGAATCTTGTTAAATCAAAATTTTAGGATACGAAAGACGATTTTATTTTTGAGATCTCAAAACAAATTCGGTTTGTACATCTACCACTAACATTGCCACCCGTACGGAAAAAGGCTCCTCTCTAACTACAGACTTGACAAACAGACTTGATCTGGCATTAAACCGAAAGGTAAATTTGAAAGACTGTATTTATGCGAAGCCCATTTCATGTAATCATTTCATGAAATGGGGAAAAAGTGTGTGCAAAAACACCATTTCATGTATTCGCTAGGTATGATTGCATGAAGAAAGTAGGCTCTGCTAATTTGATTACATGTATTCGTCTCCATCGGATAAACAGGGTATGTAAGTGTTTCAAAAAAAGTTTTGAAAAGAGTAAGGTCCGGCACTGCCATTATTATGAATATATGAACACAGCTGTAAGTTAACACATCGTATGCCTGAGTGGGAATCTAAGGATTTTAAAACACAGACCTAATGAGTAACATCAATAATACGTTTTGGTTATACCATAACATTAAAAAAAGTATAATATTTAAATTATTTACGTTAAATAAATTGGAAAGCATATGACTTCGTTTTCTCAATGCAGACAGTAAATAAAATGCATTCAATGAACCCCATTTCCTGTAGTCCAATGCCATGACCAATGATAATTCATTTTCACGTCGCACGCACTTACTATCACCACCCACTGCCCCCGCCCCCTTCCGGCGAAGTTAACCCTTTGCTGCGTTACAAAATTCATTCATAAATGCTAGCCTCCAAATTCACGCGCCGGAAAGTATGCAGAGAGAATTTCCCCATGCTTCAATCCGGTTCAATCGGCTTTCAACCGAGCTGAGAGAGCCACGTTCGTGGTGAGTTCCCAACGCAAACCCCCATTGGGCAGCACACACACTGTCTAAGTTAGAAAAAAAGAAGCACAACGAACTGAAATGCGCCCGCCAACAAAAAGCAAAATAAAATGTGGACGAGCAACAACAAAAATCACAGTTGTCTGATTCGTTCGCGACGTCGCTGCCCACCCTCCCGCCACCCACTAAAAAGCACCCCCCACCCACACACAGTCACCCCTCTCGCCCCAAAAGCGACGACGATTCGCCCCAAAGAGCATCTTCGGAATCGCTCGGCAGCAGTTGGCAGTTGCATACGCGACCTTAGTCGCCTCGCCTCGCCATCGGCGGCCTTCAGTACTTCGACAGCGCTCGGTTCGTGCGGTTTATTCCTCTGATCCTGCCGCAAGTTCAAAAATTCTGAAAGGAATCGCGAGTGTTTTGCCGCCAAGTGTTGCATTCGTGCTGCAAGTGAATTAAAATGATGCTAATAAAGCAATGAGTGACTTGTACAGAGCGAATATTTCGATACCAGCCTTGTTAAAAAAATTGCATTACTGTAGAATATTTAAGGTCCTTGAGATTGTTTGTTGTTTTATTTCAGCTAAGGACATCAGATAGCACTTAGTTCAAGATAGATAATACTTAAAAAATTACATTATTGTAGAATATTTAAGGTCCTTGAGATATGTTTGCTGTTTTTTTTCAGCTAGGGACATCAGATAGCCAACTAAATTACCAAGAAAAATTTAGGTCTATAAGAAGGTTGATACGACAAAATTTTAAATTACAGAATCTCAATGCAAAAATTACTGAAATAGTAATTTCAAAAATTTCAAAAGATGCGATCGAGGGTCCAGCTACAATATAGAGAGCACAGCGTATTTTTAGACAGAAATGATTTCCGAATCGTTTTCTAAGCATTTGTTTTGATTTCAACCACCGAAGACATTAAAAAATAATTTGGCCACAATTTTCGGGCACATCAACAACAAGCAGAACTAGCTCGCGTGCCAAGTCGCCCGCGTTTTTAGCCGCTTGTTGGCAATTTAGCCGCGACTTTGGCGACATTTGCCGTCAGCTGCGTGTTTACTGTAATTATATTTAAAATAAAAACAAAAGCCGAGTTATTTATGAAGCAACAACAATCGAGCCACCCTCGGCGGTCAATGGTCGTCACATGATTTGCCTTTCTAGCTGCAATGCGTGTTTCTGATGTGTGTCCTGAAATTTGCCTACAAATGTGTCTGGGCCGGCACTTGACGCTGTTTATTACGACTGTCCACCAGGAGTGCACGGTGTTAGGCCAGCCAACAATTGCATATTTTATGTTTCACGGCTGCCCGACTGTAATTTAAAGTTCATTGATATCCATAAAGCGCAGGGCAAACACACAGGCACTCGTTCCATGTAAATCCGCTGTCTGTTGCCCATTTGTTGCAAATATGTTGCAGCGTTTTCGGGGTGCCCCGGATATAATTCATTCCCGCACCCGGGGATTCCCCGAGAGACGGACTAGCTTTTGCCTGTTTTCGATTTATGGCATTTCTCTATCATTTGCATTTTACATATAATTTCTGATCAGTTGTTATCTGCTTGATTGTGATTGCAGCTGGCCCTAAACCGAATTTGTGGTCTATAGATGGGGCAGGTGAGGGCTGGAAATAATGTATTATGGAAATTAAAACATGTTGACTGAAGTGTATTGAATAGGCAGCACATTTTTCTATTGATCTTTTGAGGTATACTTTTGCAGTTTTATTCCCTAATCCTTTCAAACACAAAAACTTATTCACTCTATCAATTGCAAATTGCCCTGGGTCTGTTTCTGTGAGGCAAATAAAAAGAATCCATGTAGCTCCTAAGCGATATCAAAATTGTTTTAAAACCCTCTCGTCAGCTTGACATAATGGCCAGCATGTAAGGAAAAGGTCTTGGCTTCCATAGTTGTTGCTGTTGTTAATAACAAGCGATAATAATCAACTTCCGTGCTGGAAAGTGAGCGAAGAAGAAAATTTTCAAAACACTAGCGAAACCTCGCTAACTTGAAGGCACCGTCAGCAAAGGAGTTATGTAAATTTTGTGCAGGGACTGCTTACTAGGCTTCCCTCTTCTGGGCTGGATTATAATGGAAAATAATTTTGAATAATGTCGAAGGGGCATCGCGATTAAGAGAAAAATTTATCACGTGTTAATTAATGTTTGCGTTGAAAATTGAATGTTAGCACAGCTTAAAGTTTTAAAAGTGTGGCCAAAATAGTCCACCTATTGATTGCTTTGGTTATTTTTAGCATAATGTTTATAATAAAAATGACAAGAAGAGTGTGCTGACGCTTTGCACATAATGTACCGGCTTGTTAAAGACTTTTAAGCTAGGCAGAAAAGGGGACTTTGCATGTCCAAAACCATAAAAATTATATATGACTGGTCCGCCACAAAGTTGCCATGAGTGGCTCTTAATTTTGGTCATAAATATTTTTTTCTGACTGCTCTTAGAACAGGTGAGCCAAGAAGATTTTGATTATGTGAGGTCAGTAGGTTTTACTGATAATAGCCAATTCTAACGATCTTACGAGTATCTTAAAACCAAATTTAATAACTGGAAATATTTTCTATTTCCCAGGAAATTGTAACATCTTAACATAAAATATTAATATTGTTAAGTATTCGACTTGGGAGCTGCGTCGCCAAAAATTTAAACTACTATTAAAAATCTTTAAGTTAAGATCATATTGATTTTTCGATCATCATTGATTTAACTGTATGAAAAAAACCTCTAGAAGTCCTATGCAAGCAGGTTCTTTTGACACACGCGCCTCGATATGGCTTCGGATTGTGGTCAGGCTATGGGTCTAAATCCAAAGCTATAACCTGTCCCTGACTTCAGCTCTCGACACGGCCCGCATGCTCTAAATTATTAATAATATTGCCATGCCCATTTGCTAGACATTTTTAGTGCCTACCGCTGGTCTTGCTCCACCCCCTCCTTTAACCATTTGCAGTGCTGTCGCTTGCCTGTTGTCTTCTGTAGTCTACTTTTCTGGGCATGCAATGTGGATTTAAATGTCTGTGTGTGTGTGTGTTAGTATGACAAAGGAAACATACCACACATGCCGGCAACTTTGCTTTCAATTCCGCTAAATTATGAAAAAATCAATAGGAACAACTCAAAAGGAAGGGAAAAAGAATTTTAATGAAATGTCAGTTTAAAATTGTTCCCGTCAGTTTGCGGGCGCCAGAAAGTAGGCTTGTATATTTTCCCAACGGAAAATAGTTTGCATGTAAAAACTCATGGTCGAGTCAACGGGAAAGTTAATCAAGGTTCTGCAACCTTATGGGCTGACTTCGGACTTAATGATATTTGCCCTATGTTGTTTAAAGTTTTAAATCAGTGTATCTATTGTATAATATAAGTAAATGATTGTTTGTTATGCTTAAAAAATTGTATATTCGTCCCTTAAATAAAATTTTTTATTTTCTAAACCAAATCTAAGACATTTGTGAACAAATGTTCATCAATTAAATTATGATAACACAGCTTAACAAAATTTCTCCTTTTGAATGTTGCAGACCTAATCGCTGTACGTTATGATAGAATAGACTTTTCTGGGCATACTTTCCCACTGTACTTAAGCTCCATCAGCACTACTTAATTATATTTAAAACCAAACATTTTTTTTTGACAATTTAAAAGAAATAAAAGAACCAATCTAGCAGAAATTTAATTAAAATTAATTAATTAATTTTATATTTTGTGAACAAATACATTTTTTACTTAATGAAACTTGTTAAGTTTAACTTTTATTTTTGTGTTAAACACTAACTAAAATATTTTTTTAAATCTTTTAAGTTTACTCGGGATCTGATGAAGTATAATTTGATAAACGTTTCTAAAAAGCTAAACCATAAATAAGACGAATATCGATTTCCATTTGGTAACAAAATGATTTGTGTTCTGATTTAAAATATTAATAGGTAAATCGCCGCTAAATTGATAATTTTTCCCCAATGTGCAGTGGCTTGTTTTATAAAGGTCGTTGCAAAAATCAAATTCATTTATCTTTTGTGTGTAATCAAGTTGCCGTGAAAGTTGTGTGAAAAACTAAAAAAAAAAAAGTTCAAGTATTTCGTCACTACCTCTGATTAGGCATTAAGATTGATCTTTCAACATTTTAGCTTGATTCATCGAGTAGATTTTGCGCATTACTGTACACTAACTTCAAAAACACGGTTTCGAGAAAAGCGCGTTTCAACCGGACGTAGACGCTTCCCGGCCCAGCAGCTTACAAACCAAGCTAGATTCACACATGTCCTTTTAAAACATTTATTTCACAAGTTGAAGACTCAAATTTGAAACAAATCAATTTTAAACCGTATTGAGCAGGTGAACTTTATAAACTTATAAATATCCCACAAAAAAATTAATTTGGAAATTGGTAAATATTTAATAAAAAATTGTTTTGTACCTACTGAAATATTTTTAGCACATTAAATATGCATAATATCGATATCTGTCTTGATCATCTAAATTAAGTTCCTTTTCATCACTGAATATGATATTTTTTTACTCAAAGTTTCTAAGCTTGTGCGAGTAGCCAACTGCTTTCGGTCAACTATGTATCGAAGAATTAGCTGATATTTTACCACCTGTTTTCCATATGAAATGTCAAAAAAAAAAAAAGCATTTTTGGTAATGTTTTTTTTCGCTAATGGTGTTATAACACTTCGTTGTTGGCTTATTAATAAGAGCAATTTTTCCCAGAATATATGTACTATATTGAGTTAGTGCGAGAGCAAAAGAGATGAAGAAAATTAAATTGAAATAATAGGCAAACTATTGGCATTTAAAAAGGTTCGATCAAAAAGTAATACCGTAACTAAAAAGTACAATTTGTGCGCCTGCAAAACGAGAGAACAATAGGCATTAGGCGGCCAAAAAATTAAGCCTTTAAAGCAGCGATTATTACTTTAAGGATGAAATACTATAGATAGCAGCTTGCGCTTTTTAGATGATTTAATTATTTGTGGACAGTATAATAAAATTTGATCATGTTGATTCCGCAACTCGGTTACATTTAGGTCAACTTTTGTTCAAAATAAAACAGCTTCGGGTCATAAGACTGAAAAAAAAAAATTGTAAATAAGTGAAATAAAAAAAAAAACAACAAACAAATACATTTGCTAGCTTTAGGAATTCTAATTTGCCACCAAAAACTTATACAAGTTCGAATTTCAGTTTTTTTTTCACCTTTGTTCAAAATTGGTTATGTGACTTTTGTTGAACACCTCATTTTTCTGTGTTGGGAAATACATTTAATTAACTTACACCAGTTTACCTAATACATAGTTTTGAATTTAACCCAGCCTCCATAATGTACATTCAATCTTCCGATTTCATTCTCAGTTTTGCAGCCAGGGTTAAACTTAAAATTGTAAGGTGAACGGGTTTTAATGGACAAAAACTACTAAGAGTAAATATATCTCAATTATTTGAAATCGAAAATAACATTTTTTTGAATAAGTGTATGTTTGAAGGTAAAGTAATGTTTTGTCAGATGTTTTAGCTCCAACAACTTTGATATCAACTGCGGGACGTTTTTTTTTAACAGGAAAGGATTTTTTTCCAAATTGGTACAAGGCGGTATACGACGTCGTGCTTTTTTTTTATTTTTTATTAACAAATAAACAGGTTCTCACCTTTTAACGCCGAGAAGGTACCCCGCTACCGGAAGTGATTCCGTCAATACCCGTGATTGAAAACACAAAACCCAATTACATTACTAATCTGTGCCGTATTATCTGCAAAGTAAACTACGATCATGAAAAAATCAAAACTACAAATTTTATAAGGTTTTGAAAAAACAATTCGTTTTTAGAATTTTTTTTTCACTTACTTATTATTTTTTTTATTAAACATTGTTCAATATTTTTGGCTGATCGTAATTTGTTTATTGAAAAAACAAAAAGTGACATTGACATGACACAAAAACCGGTGACGATTGGTTCATTCCAGCGCCTTCAACCACTTCCGTTAGGTCCGATAATGTAGTTCTCAGAAAAACGCGTTTGTTTCCCAGATGACGTAGGGCGCATAGAGTAAAGCCTGCATCTTTAAACTCCTGTAATATACAAATTACTTGGAGCTCGAACATAAAATTGGTAACATATGTTTTTTAAGAGTTATGCCGATTTATAAAATAAAAAAAAATCTTTTTATTTTTCGCCCACAAGGTGAGAGCCTGCATTAATTTGTTTATATATTTGTGTTTTTTGCAAAATAAACCAATGTGTAAGCATAAAGGTTAAAGTTAAATTTTCTACCTTTGCAAAGCTTTGTGATGACTAGTCTATAAGATTTACTTACCTTTGCCAATAAATTGTAATAATTATTTGAAAGAAATTTTAAAACCTAAATTCATAATGTATTAAATAATAATATTATTTCAAGACAAACCAGTTTTAATAACATAAAAAAACCTAAATTTTTTTTACGGAATTAGACGGGATATTTTATTTTTTTTATAACACATTCTTTAGAAATGTCTTTATGACAAGAGTCATACTTTTCGACCGAAAAGCAGTCCACTGAACAATAGTAGTGCTTATATTTTAAGATACTTAAGTTTCTGAAATACTGTAAAACCAGCCCAAAGAACTTAAAAACCACTATACACCAAAATCAACTTGTGTAGAAAAATGCAGCACATACTTGGATTCTTTAACTTTGTCATTCGTGACGTAATAAAGACTTATCCGTACAGTCTGATTACAACTGCATTGCCTAACAGTCGCCCACATAAGCGATGTCACTCACACTGGCTCCTAAAAGAAGCGGATGCGAACTCAACTTAACTCCGGCATAAAGCACAACTATTGCAGACCTATCAGAGGACCCATAAGAATGCACGATTTGATGCTTTATTTACGAGCTCGCAGACGATGCGGCTGCCAACGAAACATTTCATTTCCGTTCCGTAAACAGTTTTACCCTCTGGTCACGTTTAAAGGCCGTGAAACAAAACGAAGCCAGCTAAAATGAAATGAGCAGAGAGGAAGAGCATGCAACACCTTTTCAAGCAGATAGTTGCAGGTTGGCAGTTAATTTCTGGCAGCTGTTCGCCTGCAGAATTTACACAGGCAGAACACGCAAAATAAGCCAAGAGCGAGGCGAAGGGCTGTAACTGGAAACAGAGGAAAGAAATATGCTGAGCCCGCCTCGATGAGCCAGGATACGTCCGGAGAGGAAGGCCGTTGGCCCTTTGCAAGTGGCCCCGCCCCCTGCTCCGCTTTAAACTTGAAACTTTTTAATTTGGCGTATTTTCGACCGGCATCGCGATTATTGTTTGCCATTGTTTCGTAGTTTTGTTGCTGTTTTCAAGTACTTTTTGTTGAACTTTGCCCTGTTGGCTGTTTACACGCATAAATAGCAACAGCAATAGCCGAAGTTGATGCCATTAGAGGCGCGCTAATGACTGCCAATTACAAGGCGCGGATATTGTCCACTCAACCCTCGACCATATTTTTAAACAGTTACAGGTGGGGGAATTATCTAGAAGTGCAAGTTTTGCAGTTCTTTGTTTTCCTAAGCCCCATTTGCACGACCTGAGTAGGGGAGACCGGGGCTAGTGTGCCGATTTTGGACTTAGGCATTTCTTTTCAAGTTGTGGGCTAACTTTTTCGGAAACGGTTTACGCTGTCATTAAGGTAGAACCCTTGAGCACATCTGTGAATTTTCTTATGAATGAAAAACAACCATGGAAAAAGTTATTAACAAAAAACTGCGACAGAAAAAATCGGCACACTTACCCCAGGGCCGGGGTAACTGTGCCGAGTTTGGTTAAGCCAATTAAACACAAGAAATCCATGACCGTATTATGTTTATTGAATTAAAAGTAAGTGTACATAAGTTTACAAGTTTACAATAATAATATTGTTGTAAAAAAAACTCCCCACTTTACTTTTTAGTCTTTTAGTCTTGGACTTAATGGAGGTAGCTTTAGTGAACTTCTTGGACATTCTAGCTGCTTTTTTTCCTCTACCAGCTCACCTTTCATTTTTCTCCTCCATTAATGCTGCTTTTATCGGCGATCCTGTCAAGATTTTGGTAGATCGGCATTTACGACCTTTACGCCCCACACTCAACTCGGCACACTTGCCCCACACTAAACTCGGCACACTTACCCCAATGCATTTGTTAAGATAAAATGACGATGCATAAACACAAAAGATAGATAACCACGGAAAAAGTCACACTATTTTGTAGGGTTTTGAATGCCCTTTCCAGCGGTACTACGTTTTCGGAAATCGGATGATAGTTGTTTGAATAGAATATAAGTAAACACAACATGAATAATTTACTTACCGGTGCCGAAAACAGAAAAAGTGTGCTCGTGGGCAAACCGCGACACCTAAATAATCCCAACTACGTTGGTAAGACCGCGAACTAATACTCGACAAAAAAAAGTGTAGATGACGCCACTGCGCTTTAAGCTCTTTTCAAAAAGGGCACTCGGCACACTTACCCCTTCGGCACACTAGCCCCGGTCTCCCCTACCTGAAAATGAGAATGTGTAGCATTTTTTATGTACATAAAAAGGGTCTAGATTTGACAAAAGTGTTAATTGTATGTGTTTGTGTTTGTGTACGCTGTACAACATCAAAAACAACAAACGGAAAGCCATTCTTTTGAACCAGAAAAATTAAAAATGATTCCAAAAGATTAATCTTTAAACAATCTGTTGCTCAAATGTGTACACAACTGCGGCCTAAAAATCAAAACAACTGTTTTACGTTTCCTATTTCATACATACATATATCATAAAGCTAAAGAGAAAGAGAGAAAAATGGACAACACGTTAAAAATTAATTACCTTTTTTAAAAAGAAAAAAAAAATTCTTTAGAGTTGGTAAAAAAAACAGAGAAAATTCATAGAATTGCTCTTTTTAGTCATGTCAGGTTTATTAACTAGAGTTTAAGCCATGATCGATGTTCCCACTTTCCGAGAATAACTCGGGAGTCAGTTCAGTTTTTTTATTTTGTGCTTTTGTCTACATTTTAGCATGCTAGCTTACAACAGTTGATCGCATTGAGCTTAACAAGTGCTTACCCGACAGGACAACTCAATGGTTTCCAGTCACTAGTCAACTCAACCAATACAAGCTAAAGTCATTTTTCCAAAATGCAAACAAACTTTACTAAATTTCGTGCTCAAAGTTGTGCGATAAACTTAATACTTCTTGTAGTCTTGATAAGTCGACGATGCAATACTCAAAGAGTTGAGGTTCCAGCTGAAGTAATCGGTAAGTAAATTGGTAAGATGTTGGTTGATAATTAAGATAATAATTTGAATAGTTTTAAAAAACTAAAAAAAACGCTTTCCGGTTTAAAAGAGCGCGCTCTTTTATAGATATCGATAAATTATCGGTAAAAAAACAAGTTGGCAGGCCTGCATGCAAACCAAAAAGTGTTACGCAGCCAGCCAGATAGCCAGATAGCCAGCCACAAGTGAAACTAATATAAAGCGTTTAAAAAGTAGGAAACTTCTTAAACAAGGCAACTCGACTCACTTTTAATTTATAACTTCTTAATCAGTGTCAAATTAATCTCAAGAATTTTATACAAACACCACATTTTGATGTTTTGTGAAACTAAATTAGTTAGGTTTTCGAAATTGCGAGTATATTCAAAGTTAACCGTCTTGAGGGGGACTTATACCTTGTAAGCCAATTGTGGAGCTAGTTTTCAACAATTTATTGTAAAGAAACTAGACAAAATTTTCATTTGATTTTTTTATTTTTTTTGTAGAACAATAGAATATTGCACACTATTTTTTTTCCATAGTCATGTTGACTCACAAGACTGTTAGATGACGTTTACAGCGCCCGCTTCAAAAGTGAAGGGTCCAATGGTATACATGATTAGATCGACCCAAGTTATCTGAAATCAAAAATCAAAGAAGACTTTCAATTTTTGTTACATCAGTAAGGTCCCGATCGTTTACTTTTTTAAAATTTTGATTTTTCACAAAACGGTCCTATGTAAAACTGTCAAAATGCAGTAAATAAAAATTTCTAAAAAATTAGCGATCAGGACCTTGCCAAGTGATTTGATTTTTTGAAAGTGACAAGGTGTAAGTCCCCCTTAAATCACAGAATTCGAAACGGATGACACTTGCCTCATAGTACTATCATAAAAGGTATTTAAGAAACGTTTAGTGTAGTCATCTTCTTAGCTTACACTATTTTCGTTATTTTCCAATTATTTGCCAATCAAGCATGACAAAACTCACAACACAAATATCCCTTGACTTTATTACAGTTGATCCCAAATTTAGTTCCCCAATTGTGAATATGACAGCGCCCGTGGGACGTGATGCCTTTCTAACGTGCGTCGTTCAGGACTTGGGCCCTTACAAGGTGAGTACAGGGGTAACAAATCCGTTAATAACTGAACTTAAATTAACAAATCAGCTCGGCAGCTGCTCCGGGTCCGGATCCTCTGCGAATCGAGCTGTGGGCTCAATTACACACTCAATAAGCAGCCACAAAACCGAGACCGGCCGCATTAATATTCATTAACATTTCACCATCCCCGGTCCCGGCCGAGTAATCTCAAAGACCAAATCTCGACACCCAAAAGCGGGCAACAAGAGTTGAATGGCAGTCGGAATGAAAGTGAAAATAAAAACATAAATAGGGATATGCCTGGCTTACTGGATGACAAAAGCGAAAATCACATAAAAAGTAATTGAAATATGAATGAGGACGTGTTAAGCGAGTCCGGAGTGGCGTCCTTTTCCTCCCCCAGTGTCCCCCAGTGTCTGTGTTTTTATTTGTGTTTGCATTTGCATTCGTTTGTCTCGTTGGGGGAGCAAGTGTATCCGTATCCGTATCCGCAGTTGTGCGCTGCTCTCCGGCAGGTAACAGCGAATGTAGATCTCCATTGAAGTGCAAAGCTTTGTTCTCGCAGTTGGCCGGGGTTGGCAACCGGGGCCTTTGTAGCAGGGAAGACCACCCCTCAGTCAGTGCCGTGCACAATTAAGCAATGTTCCGCTCAAAGATAATTGAGCAGGCACTTGGGTGTAATTACTTACTTTATGCTGACAGCGTGCTGGGACCCAAAACAAACCCAAATTCAATTTGACCTAAAATAATTCATTAGCCTTCGATTGGAACCGGTGGTTATTAGCCAGTATTTACTTTATTAATGCGCTTACTAAAATATGCGGTTTCACAAATAAGTTAAATAGCTTCACGTGTTGACATGTAGACTGAAAGAAACTGGGCCCAGGCCCCCCTCAGCAACATGCAAAGCTCGAAGTAAAGGGTTCGCTCTTCATAAACAAAATATTTCAGCTTTTTAGCTTACCGAGCTGCGTGCTTTATCGTATAATAATTTACCAGGGTAATTGTACAATTACGAGCTCGTCCATGGAACTGTATGGCAGGGTGAGGGTATGCGTGCGAGTTAAAATTTCTCGAATAGTTCTGGGAATAGATTTTTTGTATATAATTGAACAGCTTTGCATGCTAGTTATGTTTAATTTGGGAGTGTGATTCATGTCTGAAGCGCTGCAGTCGCAACTGTACTGTATTCCGGAATGCCGCTAAGGTAGCATTCACCAAAATATGATTACAGTCAAAATTTCTTTTATAAAAATTTGATTAACATTTTTTCCCTAGAACACTAAACGCTTCTGTGAGCCAGAATCGAAATTTTGAACTGAAATTCATCATCACATCTTGACCTCACCATAATCGACCTCACCGAATAAAACAAGAAAGTGGGGTTTCCAGACTATAAGATTTGCGATACTCATTGCCCTCTTTAAAAAAACAAAACAAGAAACACGTGTATGTAGTATATGTATGTAGACTATATTTTCAGCATAGCTAAATGTTCTATAACTGGTTTATTATTTATTCGAGCCGTAGGTGGTAATTAGTTAGACAGTGCACATATCTTTATACTCCCTTTAAAACCGTCTCGATTGCTTAAAAATTGTGGGCACCACAAAGTTTTGCGGTTTGTGGGCGCAAAAAGGGTCGTGGTCGTGCTTTGAAACAAACTTGATCTGCGTGGGGTATATAAAAGTCTGTATGCCAAATTTGGTTGCTCTAGCTCTTATGGTTCCCGAGATCTAGGGGCTATTACGGAGGGACGGACGGACGGACAGACAGACACTTGCAACGTTTACAGTATTTGCTAGCTCTTCGTGTATCGCAAATTACTAGTTGAGAGCAGGAACCGTAGTAATTACAAGTGATAAAATACAAATCGTTATTTAAGGGGAAGCTACAGAAACCTCTTCCACCTAAACATTAAGCCGCAGGTGACATAGAAAACTCGTTTGGTTGTTTTCAAGCAGTTGTTTTGAAATCCCCCAAAAATGATTTGATCCTAAAACGTCGCATTTTAGGGCTTCGATTTTTCTGT
Organism: Drosophila oshimai; assembly: GCA_018150695.1. Taxonomy (NCBI): domain Eukaryota; kingdom Metazoa; phylum Arthropoda; class Insecta; order Diptera; family Drosophilidae; genus Drosophila; species Drosophila oshimai. Next base: position 689,132 of record JAECWM010000274.1, read on the forward strand.
GTATTAATGGGTTTGGCTGAAGCAGACAACTAGTCGGTCGGTTATATGGCTTAAAGATGTTTTTATCCGATTAAGAACGTTGTTTGTCAATAGTTATTAAACTGAGCAAACCATTTTACTGAAGCAGACAAATAGGCGGTCATTGGTATAGCAACTTGTGAGTAGTGTTCTCTCTTTTGAGTGCGTAACTTTTCTAACATTGGGACCAAAACACCTTTATGTTGACTGGCCCGTTACATAAAGATTATTTTTCTTTAATTAAAATTTAGTAACTTACAGCCCTCGAGAGAATGATCTGACCGGTGGTACAAATACTTTCTCTTATCAACGTTAGCTTAATTTAGCGTTTTTTAACAGCTTTTTTTTATAAAAAAGGGAAGTCAGGGACCTATTAAAATTTGTGTCACCGGTTTCGCTTGGTATTAATTATTTATTGATTGACTTTATTACAGGTGGCGTGGCTTCGGGTCGACACACAAACCATCCTTACCATACAAAACCATGTGATTACAAAAAATCAGCGCATTGGCATTGCGAACTCTGAACACAAAACCTGGACAATGCGCATTAGGGACATCAAGGAGTCGGACAAAGGCTGGTATGCACAGTACCTGAATTCCCCGATTCGTCATCATAATTGGTAATATTTCAGGTACATGTGCCAAATCAACACGGATCCAATGAAAAGCCAAATGGGTTACCTTGATGTTGTAGGTAAGTTTTTGGGGACACCGAGAGAGGTTTATTTATATTGCTCATTTCGTTTGGTTTGTCAAACAATCACACGCCTTGTGCCCAGGACTTGCACTCCCATTGTTCAAACCGTGCTCCTCGAAACAAAAACATAAAAAAATAAAATGCAAAAATGGAAGTCAGTTGAAAAAAACGCTTCTGCAGAGCGCAAACGGAGAATAACAGTTCCATGAGTATGGTAGCTGCTAGGGGATCCGTGGTTTATTAAATCCGCTCGCTAATGCACAAGGACTCAGGACGAAACTGTGCAACGCTCGCCATGGGCGACTTTTCATTGCAAGTGCTTAAACATGTTTAACCGTCCACTGAACCGCAGAAATTGTTGATTTTGAATTAAAACGGCAACGCAGCAACGAGCGCCAACGTAAGAAATGCTTCCAGCCTATGAAGTGTTCACCGGGCACATTTGGGGCTGTCCATTTGCGGTCCGCTCTACCTGTGTCCGCACCAATTCCCTCCTGTTCCTTCCCTACCTCTTACCCGCTTCTCGTACCCACACAACTGCCTAAATACCTCTCGCTGGCAAATCTAAATCAAAGCGCTAAATATTTTAGCCACCATTGCAGTCGGAGCGGCATTCACAGGCAAACACGAATAAGTATAATCAACTGTGTGTATTTGCACTGGATAATCAGTGGGTGGTGCACAGTGGCTCGAAACTAATTTGTATAATTGAAGAGTAGACGTTATCTTTTATTCCCTAAAGGAAATTGTGTTTGGAAAAAGCTTAGCTAAAATGTGCATAATAACTAAAACCATTTTCTTTTTTTTAACTATAATCGTTTTTTTTTATTGCAGACGGAAGGTGAGCGGAATAATAATAATACAAAAAATTAAACAAAGCTATTTCTGATTAAAAAAGAACCTGAACTGTTTATGGAGTTATGACACTTGCTTAAAATTTAACTTAGTAGCTGATTTATTTGTTTTTTTTTTTTTTTTTGTAAAAAGGGTTGCTTTTTACCTTAGCGAGAGAGAAAAACTAAAAAAAAATAGTTAAAATAGTTATTACATAACATTAAGCGTAGAAAACAAAAATTTGTCAAAAAAAAAAAATCAAATAAATCTAGCCAGTTAGCCAAATTTTAAGAAACTGTCATAAGACTTTTACTGATACAACTTTATTATTGTGTTTATTTTTGTGTTAATATTTTTTAAATGCCTCGTCTAAATGAATAATATGTGTTTGGCTTTTAGCCACTGTTACTCGATCCAAAAATATACGAGGAAAAATCGAGGGGAGCCGGAAAATTGGCCACGGGAAACACTCGCGATTCGAGCAAGTTGAGAGTGGACTGTGGACGGTGTTCGCTCCTGATGATTTTCGTGACCGAGTGCAGTTAAATAGTCGACGACAAACCGTAGCGGAAGCGGTATAGCTCTCCCCTTTTCGGGGTTTGCAATAGTCCCCCTTTTGTCCGCTCTTTTCTTTCCAAGCACCCAGGATATGCGCTATGGCCGGGACGTACTCTCACACATGCCGGTTGTTCCTAACATTTTAGTAGATGAGATGTTTAATGTGTATATTTACGTTCAGATTTCAAAATTCAGTGTTAGGCACACAATTTCATTGCTGTTGTATTGCCATTTTCAACGGTTCATTAAAAAGTGGAGTAAAAATTGAAACGTTTGGAATTGGGATAATAAGATATATATGACAATCAATTATGTCAGTTAAGCTTGTGGTATCATATCCGGTTTTTCTTGTTACACCCACTTTACCAACAACCAATAGTTTCAATAGGACTCTGCGACCCGAATACCATCACCCATCCAAGCACCTTTAGGGGCTGAAAATTTCCACCTCCCTGGCTAACCTTGGCCACTTAATGACCATCCAGTGGTTTGCCCACAGACTGTCTCACTCACTCCCAAGCTTAACAAGCTGTTTGTCAACACCAGCACATTTTTTGGTCATTTACCGACCACATAATTGCGGGATATTATATGCATTCAAGCCAGGGACCAGAGCCCTGCGCACCACCCTTCGGTCGTCCTGGTACTGTTCCGTTTTCACGGTTCATAGGTCTTCCGCCGTGGGTCTGTCCGCTGTCCTCACCGCTGCGGTGGTTGTAATAATTTGTGTGTTTCAGGACATGTGAAAAGTTTGTCCTTAAAACAAAGGCAATCGCGAGGAGTCCCCATTTCGCCAGAGGGTCGAAATGCAGAAGGGAATATCATTGGGTGGTCGCGGACGCGAATGAATCACTGCCTCACAACCCTCCCGGGGGCGCCATCTGTATAGTCCGAGCTAATTATTTTAAAGAAGAATTACAAATTGAAATTATTTAAAACGATTGCAGCTCATACTCATACTCTACTCTGTTCTGTTTTGTCTCTTTACATGGTACATGCATTATTTTTTTGTAATGTTTGTTATAAACATTATCTAACCACGACGAACGTCTGGCGACCTCGATGGCAACCTGATGGCCGACTGCTGTTGTTGGCTGCAGTACCGCCGGATATCCTAGATTATCCTACAAGCACGGACATGGTCGTTCGCGAGGGCAGTAACGTGACGCTCAAATGCGCTGCTACCGGTTCGCCAGAGCCGACAATTACATGGCGACGTGAAAGTGGAGTGCCCATTGAGCTGGCCAGCGGAGAGGAGGGTAAGCCGGGGGCCCAAATTCTAGTATCAGGAGTTCGCGCACTGCAACCAATTTTATTGCACTCTTAAATTTGTATTACATATTACTGTAAATTACATATTTAAAAAATATCCTATATCCTATAAATACCTATAATGGAAGCTATACATTTTCCCTAGCTTTTTTTGTGATTCTACTTATTTTGTATAGGTTAAAGTATGTTGTGTTTAAACCCCTTCTTATCGAGTTTTAATCTTTGATCTCCAAACCGAACCGTGATCAACTTTAAAACTTAGCGAGTAAAACGCATGGGGCAGGAATTTACGTTTACTAAACATGTTGAGTAAAACACACGTGAGTCACTCATGTTTTGTTGCAGTTCAATGAAATCAAAACAACACATTTATAAATAATTACAAATATAAATTCAATAACGTTGGTTTGGATTAGATTCATTTAATTTAATTTAATCGAAATTGGTTGAAACAGTTTAAAATAATATTCTCGGTAGATGCAAAGACTTTTGTTGGGTTTTAACATTTCGCCCAATTCTGTTGGGTTTTCATGCAGGCTAAAATTACCAATAGCTTGTTTTCATTTTCTCCCAGTACAGTAAAGCCACCCCTCTTTGCGCGTTCCCTTCTGATTTGTAAGTACCTTTGCTGTTGTTGTCGACTCCACCGCCTGCATGAGGCTTGCCATCCAACATTTTGGAGTACTTTTACACAAAAAGGCAGCGGCAACCGAGTTGGCCATCAGCAGTTATACCTACAGGCTGGCTCTGGGCCGAGTCCTGCCCAAGGCTATCGAGTGGTAGCTGAGGTGGGTGGTTGGGTGGACGTCCCGATTCGTGGCCATGGTACATGAAGACTGCAGAGTGGCCAGCATGCGAGAGTTTCGCCCCCTGTTTGGCTGTTGATGATGATGACGTCTGACTGACAGAATTAGCAAATGGTTAGGGGCCGATCGTTGGTGGTGGCGAAGTGGCGGTTGATGCAGGCTAGATTTGCTAATTGGCCTGAAGGAGTTGCAAGTTAAATGTGTTTAATTTGGCAAGTTAGCAAGCCGCGAAGAAATATGTAAATCACTGCCAATAAGGCAATAAAAACATTAAAAATCAAAATTTAAAACATAAAAGGACGCCATAGTCGGGTTTTCCCGACTATCAGACTCTTGTTACTCATTGTCCCCTTAAAAAAAAAGTGTAGAGTGCTTTTGAGCGCAATACATTTCTAACGCACTTGTATACACAATTTCTTGAAACTGGCCAGATTTTTTTCAAAGTTTTTAGATATCTTTGTAGATATTTTCAATACAAAACAATATTAAGGACACTTTTCGTAGCATTAAAAAAGAGGTCGCGGCTTGTGGGCGGTAAAATTACTTGGTCAGGTTTTGAAACAAACTTAATCTGCGCTTTGCTTATAGAAGTCTGCGTGAAAAATTTGGTTCTAGCTCTTAGTTAACTTAAAGTCGTCCGATCCTGTCAGCACCACAAACACGATATGCTGATCAAAATTATATGCATTTAATTATCTTAAACCCATCACTTCATGGCTTATTTTTTAGAAAAACAAGAAAGGACGCTTTAGTCGGGATTCCCGACTATCAGATTCTTGTAACTTAGTTAAATTAAAACTACCATAATTGTTTTGTACTCAAATTTTTTTTTGTATAGCGCCACTGCTGTCTGATAGACAAAAGGTCACTGGTAGACAATATAGGCGGCCACGTAAAATGTTCTCAAATTTCTTTATCATTTATTCGACCCAAAAGTCGTTTGGTATATAGTTACACAGTGCATATAACATTATATTCCCTTTAATACCGTTTCGATTGCATAGAAATGAAATAGAAATGAGAGCGCCACAGACTTTCGCGGTTTGTGTGCGTTAAAGGGGCGTAATTAAGTTTTGAAATAAACTTGATCTGCGCTTTGTTAATCGAAGTCTGTGTGCAAAATTTCGTGGTTGTAGCTTTTATAGTTCCCGAGATCTCAACGCTTGTACACCAAAAAGAAAATCGTCATCAATATGCCTCTATTTAGACATCAATGTGACACCATTGCTTGGCAAAATTTCATAACAAAACAAGAAAGAACGCTATGGTCGGGTTTCCCGACTATAAGATTTGCGATACTCATTGCCCTCTTTAAAAACAGCTAGCTAGCCTTCTTCAATAATGTGTAGCCTACTTTCATGCGCAATCAGTTTTAAGCGCCCTCTCTTAAAAAAAAAGTTTTGCCTACTTTTGGGCGCAATAAAAATTTTCAACGCATTTGTATACACAATTTCTTGAAAATGGTCAGATTTTAAAAATTTTTAGATATTTGGGTAGATATTTTCAATACAAACAACATTTGTAAGGGCCACTTTTCTCTAGCACTAAAAATGTGGACACCACCGAGTTTTTTCCGGTTTGTGGGCGTAAAAAAGGGCGTGGTCAGGTTTTGAAACAAACTTGATCTGTGCTTTGCTTATAGAAGTCTGTATGCAAAATTTGGTGGTTCTAGCTCTTATAGTTCCCGAGATCTCGATGTTTGTACGGACAGACGGACAGACGGACAGACAGACATTTGCGCGTTTACAGTATTTGCTTACTCTTCGAGTATCGCAAATAAATATGATGCTTATCAACTTGTTACTTTCGAACATGACAAATTGATACTTTTGAAATTGTCAATATGCCCCTAAGCAGTATCAATATAACACTTTTCGTCAGTATATTGCTGGGGTCATTTTGACACTAGTTCTTATTGGATTGATGCAATTTAAGTGTCACTTTGACAATAATTCTTATTAAACTGATACGAATTTCATAGAATTCTAGTGTCACTTTGCCACTTTTTCTTATTAAACTGACACGAATTTTTTTTTGTTCTAGTGTCCCTTTGATACCTTTTTGTAATTTTGTAAAAGAATAACATATACGGAATCAGTAAACATTTTTGTTTAATTTTTTTTTTAAATACAAAACTATAAATTTTTTTCTGGTGTTGGCGGCGTTCGATGTACTGGCTCGCAGGGACTTCACGCAATAAGGTGTCGGGACCTGATCCGCGGCCGTTATCAATTTGACACTCAGAGATTTTTTTTGGTGTACGGACGGATGTACAGACGTTTTTTTTACATTTACAGTAATTTCTTTTACTCCACGAGTAACAAGAATAAATATTATTTTCTCTGCAATGGTTATGTCAATTTTAATACAACATTTTTTTTAAAGCATTTGAATTGTGGCTTTTGTTTATTTGATGACTCTATTGAATTCTACTGAATGATTAGGTACCCCAAAAACTGTATTTTAACGACTAGCCTCTAAGCAATGATATTTGGGTATTGATTTATTTTATTCACACATGATAACCAATATTATGTTGAGGTGTTGGTAGTTCATTTTGTGGTGTCTTATCGCTGACCATCAAATTAATCTCACAGTGGCTTATAATGTTTCGCCTGACATGTTATTAAGGATATACAAAAATATCACATCATATTCCACACAACACACCATAAGCTAAGTAATAACTGAACTCAAACCGAAGGTACTGCTAAAAAATCCCGTGAAAACCTTAAAAAAACGACCAGAAAAAAAGCATGCGGCTAAATGAAAGGATGCAAAAAAATCAGCATAAAGAGAACAAAAAGCTAGCAAAATGACCTTTTCGCCGGAGCTTAAATGGCTGCCACCCAATTCAGCCCTTTCTCGGCCAAATGAGTCTGCTTCCTGCCCGGCGACTGCAGTGGTCCTTTTCCATTTTCCGGTTTTTATTTGTGTGTGCTTGTGTTGCAAGTCAGAGGGCTAGACTGGGTCTACATTGGGAGTCAGTTATAAAGTTTGGCGGGGATAGAGTGTGTCGGGAGTGTGTACAATACCAACCGTCAAATACATGATCCTTGTTTGTATGTACATTAATTTGATTTTGATAAACTTGTAACCAAATATCCGTTTTCAGATATAATAAAATATCATTGTTTCATATTTTTGCATTAATAATTTGATAATTATTTGTTTGCCTGCATTTCATAGCCAGCGTAAACGAGGTAGTGCATATTATTACTTTTGTACCGAAGAGTATTCCCCATTCTATTTAAAATCCTCTCACTTGCTATATGGTTTTAAACCATCTTTTGTTTTTCTGGTCAAAGTTTGTTTCATTTGAAATTTGATTATTTCGGTTCGTGTTCATTGTTGCTGTATAATAAAATGAAATCGGCTGAACAGAAGTAAAGTTTTATGCCATGCTGAGGCTCAAACAAAATTACACGTTTTTCGTGGCTATTACGTTTAATGACCTCACTGTGAAAAAAAACAGGTGGGGGCGTTCGGCTAATAAGCGACTCGGTGGGACGAAAATGGAACCTACCAAATCAATAAACGAAAAATCACCATATTATTATGGCCCACAATCCAACAATATCAAGCGCAAACTAGCCAGAACTTCCGGTTCCGGTACACCCAAACAGAAGCACACTCGTCCGTATCGTCGTCTGTTGGGCTGCCGGCTTAAACCAGCCACGATTCCGTTTATAAAATGGAAACGCCAGTTCGACTATGATAACAGGATGTGTGTTCGACCCTAGAAAATGTTGAGCACTGTCATAAAAAGTCCCCAGCATCTACACTCTTAAAAAAAAGTGTCTTAATTTAATTTTCATTAACTCGTCGTTTTGGAAAATAAGCTAAAAAAATTGATCGTTTGAGTAACATTGTTTGTTTGCTGCATTTTTTTTCTTTACTTTTCTCAAATGGTCTGGGAAGAAGAAAAAAGGAAACAGTTACTTTATTTCTTCTTATTTTTTTTGTTATGTTTATGCCGCGAATATTATGAACACATGAAATAAAATAAGCCTTGTATATGCAACACGGGAAAATGATAGGAGGAGGAAAGAAGTACAATTATTTTATTCAAACCAAGTAAATTAACAGGGGAGTTAATTAATTTAATGAATTGGGTTTTTATTCATTCGTGTGTATAAAATTTTTAATAAAATTAATTTTATAAAATTATTGCATGACAGCCACGGAAGACGATTCCATAACTCAAACTACTCTATTTCAACAACATAAGGGCAAACAAATTTGAAAGTTAATTGAAATATATTTCTTAATGATTTCGTAACGAAATATATTTCTTAAATCATATAAACTCAACTTGTCTAAACAATTGATATACCTTGAATTGAATAATGTATTTTTAAATATTTTTAATTTGAATATTTTATTTAATAAAACTTATAAGTATCCGCAAAAAATATTATTTTTAATATATTTTGGTAATTTTTAGTAAAATTTTTCTTTTGTTATTTTGTCCTATAAGAATGATAAAGCTGACAAACATTTGAACTTCCTAAAATTTATGGCTTCCATTGGTTTTTGCAAAAACAAAAAAATAAAAGAGTGCGTTCGCTGCCCTTGGAAATACCCATATTCTAGTCACGGAGAAAAAATATTTTTTAACATAAAAATATATATATTTTAATGTGCAATAAGCGCATAAAATAGGTTTAAGTAACACTGTACTCTAAAAAGTATTACGAGGGTCTTATTTAACTTTTTGTTATATAATATCTTTGTGTTTCTGCTTGTCAAAACGCAGTTTTGCACCAAATTTTTTGATATAAAAGCTGTAAACGATTCAATATGTAAGGAAATATCTTTATAGTCATTACACAGTTTGAGTTTCTTTACTTTATTGTTATTTATGACAACGAGAAAAATCAGTTGTTTGAAATAAAAACAACACAAAAAGATTGTCTAACACGGGTAATATACATTTTGCAGTTTCGAGTGTTGAAGGTACTGATCTAATAATACCGAACGTAAGGCGTCAACATATGGGTGCCTACTTGTGCATAGCTTCCAACGGAGTTCCACCCTCGGTGAGCAAAAGGATTACACTTGTTGTGCACTGTACGTATTAACAATAAGTTCGAATTTATTTTACCCATTTTTTAAACATAAATTTCTTTACCATTTTAATTTTAGTCCCCCCAATGATCACTGTACAAAATCAATTGATAGGCGCTGTAGAAGGAAAAGGAGTAACCTTGGAGTGCGAATCGGAGGCTTATCCCAAATCGATTAACTACTGGACTAGGGAACGAGGGGAGATTGTGCCGCCAGGTTAGATAACTAGCGAGAACTCAAAAAAAAAAAATACAGCTTTTATAATTTACGCAATGTCAATTAATATTTGGTAAATGCAAGCGAACACAAAGTTCATAAACCGTGATGAACACATTAACACTAATCCCGAAGCCCAAAACAGACGCCCGACCAATCCCTAAGAGGAAAAGTTCGCAGCTTTCCCAGCGGAACACAAGACTCGCTAACGAACTGATGACCGTTGAGTGCACACTCCACGCGACGAGCGCAGACACGCCAAAAAAGTTGTTAATTAGCTGATTTAGTCGCGGTACCAACACGGAGATAAACGCCAGACAGGACCGCAGTCCTGCGGTTTTCCCGACAGTGGCAACGGTTAAATCGGCAAAACGATGGCTTAGAAGAAGCGACTTTGATAGCTGGTTTCGCAACCATTGTCATAACTGGAAATTAAATTAATTTACAATTTTGTCTCTGGCAAATTTTAATTGACACCAGAAAAACCGAATCAGCCCCACTTAAACCGCCCCACTTTGCATCCCCTGGTCAGGCCTCCGGTGTGACATGCGTTCGTGCATAAATTTATGCCTGTCAGCAACATTGTTGAAACTTTGGCCCGCCCGTACTTACCGTCGATGTGCGCGTGACATGCATTTAATTATTAAATAACGCAAAATTTCAATTAAATATTAATTAGTTTATTATTTTAATGAAATATTAACTCAGAAATCAAACCCCTCGCACACTGCAGGTGGCAAATACTCCGCAAATGTCACTGAAATCGGGGGCTATCGCAATTCGATGAGGCTCCACATAAATCCCCTTACGCAGGCCGAATTTGGGGCCTATCGCTGCGTGGCGAAAAATTCTCTTGGCGATACTGATGGTACAATTAAGCTGTATAGTAAGTTATTTTAACAACCCTTAGTTCAGTTCCGGTAAGGAAATGAATTTTATCACTAACAGGAATACCCCCCAATGCCGTGAACTACGTTGAGAACTTCGAGGCGCGGCATAAAGGTGAGTAAACAAATTTTTAAAATAATAATTCGCTTAAGGTGAGGCTTTAAACGAGGGGTTTAAAAGTTTAAATCGTATTAGGATACTTACCTTCATGTTTCAATTACTTTGTTGCAAACTATTTTTTCTAATAAAAAATTGATTTTAAAGCATTTCAAAATTAAGAATAGTGTGTACTCAAACATTTGGTAACCCAACAGCTGAAAATATTGGTAGAATACGCGGGGCCGAACGCGAGGAAAGCAAAATTTAATAGCCACTTGGCATAAATTTAAGATGAGCTGGAAATATTCAACTTGGCCCGGCTTGGCGTGGCTGGAACCATGGGAAATATAAAGCTGAGAGAAAAAGTAGAAGGCGAGAAAAAACGCATAAATAATTCATATGCCATGCAAATCCGTTTCAAATCGTCAACGCCACGGATCAGGTGAATGCTGGCAGACGCGAGTGGAATGAGTTGAAAATGCGGCTGACACTGAAGCTGGAGCTGTGGTTGAGGTCAAAGTGCAAAACGGGGGGTGGGAATTGAAGACCAACAAACAGCGGCAAGTCTATTATGAATATGCATTGTAAATGCGAATCCTTTTCGGCAGTAATTTGAAGATACTCAGCTTCTGTGGTGCGGTGCCCTAATAAACTTAACCGCAATTCAATAATTTCTCGTTGCACAGGCAAGAAGCGAACGAAAAGCTCGGAATCGCACCTTCCGGCAAGAGCTCAGGAGCACAGTGGCGAGGATATGGAAAATCCGGGAAAAAGAAAAGGTAAGAGGGCGGGACAGAAAGGAATGAGAGAGTGCGGCGTGTGCGGCATGCCGATTAGGGTTATGGGCCATATTTCAAGCATTAGCCCGGCTGCTTGGGTCCAGCTTAACAGGCCACTTGAGACGGGACGAAAGCCATAAAAAAAGGGTCCAGTCCCCCATGCCCGTCACTGTTTAACAGATTTTCACACTAATTTGCAAAGCAGAAAGACTCACAAAACGTGAGGAATGAGCGCCTGTCGAATCGCTGAACAAAAAGAAAAATCGCTGCATACTTTTTGGGGCAGGTAGCACTTCTCCTGGGCCTTTGGGAATAATTGTATATCAATAAACACGCTCGGCTTGGCATTATGGCAATTTAATGATTTGTAAATACTTGGCCGCAATCAAATAAAATTCTTTTCTGGTTGATGGTGGCCGAAAGTTGAAATCCTTGTGCGTTGCGTTTTTTTTTGTCGTTTGAACAAGTGGTAGAGGAAGTATATCTTCAAGCCATATAAACTGACTTAAACACTTTAATAGCTATATCAATTCAGCTTCACTTTAAAAACGCTTTTATTATTAAATCTGATTGAGTGAATGTTAAAAACTGATTTAAATAAAACCATTCATATGAAATTATTTAAACTTTTCCTTTTCATTATTACATTTAGTAATTTTAACTTTAATTTCTTTTTGTTTTAATTTAATCATCGGATGTAACTTTTGTAAAATAAGTTTGTTCAGGACTTTCCAGCAAAACAAATCGCTTGCGTTTCAACCTAATCTTAATATTTAAAATTAAAAAAATCCGTATGTTTCAATTACCACGAGGACGAGCCTGTTTTCTTTGATTATCTAACCAGGCTTGCTAAACACTTCACTCAAAAGCTTTAGCCAATTTCCGTTGCTGCCCGGCGAACCCATTAACACACGTGTTTCTATTCTTCCCGCAGCCGATTTGAGTCTGAGTGCCGAGAGCATTGACAGCGTTTACGGATCCTCTGCAGCTGGGACTCGGCGGCAGGACCTCGGCGGACTGCTGCTCCTAGCACTGCCAGTGGCTCTGGCGTTAAGGACGGTGGGAGTGGTGTGGAAAACTCAGATGACACTGCCGCCACAAACACTGAGTCATGTTTGACACAGACGCGGAGTTGACATGGACATGGAGTCAGCGCTTAATCTGAACTTGAAGCCGGAGCAAAAGCTACAGTCTGTGGCAGTGGCAGTGCTATGTTGATTGAGTTTGTCAATGCCAAACGCTGCTTGGTGCTGATTTATCGCTCGTTGCGGCTGCTTTTAGTTAAAGCTTGTCAACACCGAAATACATATACCAAGTCTATGATACGACACGTGGTCCGCATCTGTAGCCAGTAAGTAAACTAGGCTTCCTAACTCCCCAACCGCGCTCATATTCCGCTGTTGGATTATAGTTAAGGTTCCAGTTAAAATATACTTTGTAAAATATCGCAGCTTGCAACTCAATTACGGCACATGTACATAGAAGCATTCGAAGGTTTTTTGTGTAACTTTAGCAAGTGAGGTAGACAGACTTGGTAAAGGGCTCTGTTTTATGAAATTTGTATAAACAAGTTCGGGGTAAAATATATGGATGATATTTAAATGCCGTTTAAGTCCAAGTTTAACTTATAGTTTTTCAATGGGTAAGCAAAAAGATTTGTTACGAAAAGGAAACTAATAAAAACTTAAGAGCAGAGCTGTGGACAAAAAAATTTACAAAAAAAAAAAACCTGTTAAAAAATATTTCAAAATATAAATAAATATCCGCCAAAGGCTTAACAGCTTACAATGTATAAACAAACTAAAATTATATATATATTAGCTCAGCAGCTGGCTGTGTTTAAAGGGACCGTACACCACTTTTTATGGTAAAATGTACCGAAACGCTGGGCTTCTCTCACATATATAAACACAACAAATATTTTTATTTGCGATACTCGAAGAGTAAGCAAATACTGTAAACGTTGAATCGTCTGTCCGTCCGTCCGTCCGTCTGTCTGTCCGGCCGCACAAACATCGAGATCTCGGGAACTATAAGAGCTAGAACCACCAAATTTTGCACACAGACTTCTATAAGCAAAGCGCAGATCAAGTTTGTTTCAAACCCTGACCACGCCCCTTTAAACGCCCACAAACCGCGAAACTCTGTGGTGTTCACATTTTTAATGCTAGAGAGAAACTTATAAATGTTGTTTGAATTGAAAATATCTACCCAATAATCTAAAAATACTGAAAATCGGGCCATTTTCAAGAAATTGTGTATATAAGTGCGTTGGAAATTTTTATTACGCTCGAAAGTATTTTACACTTTTTTGAAGAGGGCTAGCGAGCTGTTTTTTAAAAGGGGAATAAGTATCGCAAATCTTATAATCGGGAAACCCGACTATACCGTTCTTTCTTGTTTTTATTTATTTTGCTATTCATGGCGACAAAAATGGCGGTCCTGAAAAACTGGTTGACGAAAATTAAAAAATCTAAAATTTTGAACAAAAAATGATGTACGATCCCCTTAAAAAAATCAACAAGCTACAGCTTTTGTTCTTCATCTTACTTCATTGCTACTGATAGATTAAAATCGCATTTAAAGACTTAGAACGATATTTTTGTATTCTATATATATGTATACATATCATTTATTAAACCTAACCTACTAACATAACATTAATTATTTTAAATTATTATTTGATATTAATTTGCCAAACATTAAACATGTTTAAAGAGCAAAATAACACATTTTAGTAATAAAAAATGTACATAACAAAATCACGTATACAGTAAACTTAATATGCTACTTAATCCCACGAACGGGAGTGGATGAAGCTCTAATTAATATATATTTAGCAAATTGTATAATTGCAGGCAAAATTATATTGTTAAATGAGAAAATAATATCAGTTACGTTTATATTGTACACATATATAAATTTAACAAATATCTTAACAAACAAATATTTGTAAGAATCACATGTACATGACACTTTAAACAAAATGCCGAATCAACAGGAATATTTATAAAATAAATAAAAGTTTAACATTAAAATGTTAAGCCAAAAAAATGTGTTTAAATATTTGGCACATGGTAAAGGAAACACACAATGAACAAAAAGCAATAGCAAACGAGGAATTTCATTTGAACCATTTGGGCTGAAATCTACGACCTTAAAGATATTTTGCAACAACAAAAAGTCCAACGGAGAGCATAAATTAAAAATATACCGAACTGGACACTAAAAATCCAACTTAAAAGCGACTACAAATTTGAAATAAAACAAAAAATAGCTTTCATTAAGGAATCTTTAAGTGCTGGCCAACACGCAAAACCAAACCAACAAAGCAAAACCAAAATTAGAAAATACAACTAGGAAAACTCTTCAAAAAGCTCGGGCTAATAAAAAGCCCTTGCTAGTTTTACTAAGTTGGTTGAGTATGGGCCTCTGATGGTGTGTGTGTGCGTGTGTATTACGACTAGTTTTTATTACATTTGTTTCCAGGAATTTTCAGACATGCCAAAACAGGTGCAACCGCAGCACCATTCGGCTTACGTGAGTTGCTTGTTTGCTTATTTTTAGTGCATTTTCATGGATTTTTCTCTCGCATGGTTTTTTTCTCGCCTGAGTGTCGGAGTCCCATGACCCATAGGTACATCCAACAGACATTTTGCATATAATGCATATAAATCTCAAGGTTAAAGTGTTGTAAATATGCATTTATTTCACCGCAGATTGGGTAATGCTTACTAAAGCCATTGCCCAACAGAGCTGATGCGAATGACCCAAATACTTTTGATTTTAATAATGTCAACTGTTACGTACGCCGGTTAGGACCAACGTAAGATCTTAGCTCAGGGCATAAGAGAAAACCAAGCGGGGAGCATTTCACAACATACACACATTGAGTCATGCATTTCCGTGCCCCATAAGAACTATGATGACAAATTTCACCGGAATTTAACTCGGTCAAAAAGTAAATGACACCGCCTTAACTAGACGAATAGGGCCATGCACTCATGGGTAACGAAATACTGCCGGGTTGATCGAACTGTCCGGTACTCGAACAAAGATGACCCAAATAAGACTTTGGCCAATTAGAATACAGAGGGGAACCGATGCACCTAGGTGGGAACACCTTGATGTTCCATTCCGGTGACCCATAGGCGAAGCTAGGTACGGTCATGGGTATAAAAGACCCCCAATTTGGAGTAGGAAGTCAGTCAAGTCAGGAGTCAGAAGCTTGAAGTTAACCGGTCAGAGAGTTGGAGTTTTGTTTGCATTCTAAAAGTCCGAAAATACATAGTCCGGGATAGTAACGTCTTCGACTAATCACGCCGCTCCGACGGCAGGATGTCGGTGCAACTATTGCCCGATCTCGGCGTGATGCAGCAATTACGCTCAGTGGCTTTAAAAAACACTCACCAATCGTTAAAATATACCAATCGTTATATGTGATGCGTGTATATAATTCATACTTCACACAACGTTAAGATCCTTTAGTCCTGAAAGTGTGAATCGAAAAACTTGAGCTTAAACACTCCGCATCAACAAAAATGTGTAAATGCCATGGTCTGATAGATCACCAAAATCATCGAATGTCTGCCAAAAATGTAAACTTTCTTTTAAAACTTTAAAAGCAAACCACAAGTGACCAAATATATCCAGCAACCATAAAACAAATAAAACCAAATAAAATCATTTAATTCATGCACGAGCAATGAAGAGTAACCGGAGTCTACACCTTCCCCTGCCCGGGAGTGAACTAACCATGAAGACACCACCGCCGTCGACCGTTTTTATTTTGTGCAGCGTTTTTGTTTTATATTAGTCTAATTTTTGTTTATTTCTTTGTGACTCCGTAAATTAACTACCATTTAATATTCAATACATTTAATATTCCGAACATCCAAGTCCATAGATATGCACGAATATACCTATATATATAATTTAATTCCAACCTTAAACAGTGCCCAAATTCGACCGGGAGATCTCTCGACGTTGGAGCCTAAAGAGGGTAAGTTTAACGGATCAATGATTCAAAAATTCCAGATAAATATATATATATATATACTCGTGCCTCCTTTTAATTTTGTTCTTACACCTTTATTTCGTTATTCATATTAAATTAGTAAAGTAAATGTGTTCCCTAAAAAAAAAGAGTCTTTATAAAAAGAATTATTTACATATAGTATCCCGTTGTAATTCAAGTTTATATCCCAATTGCTATTCTATTAATAATTATCCTAAAACTTTACAACTTTCAATTTATTATGTTCATATTGCCTTCCTCACCAATATTGTAAACGTACATATAAATTATTTTTATATAATTTTTATAGCCAATATTATATCTTAATTTCTGTAAACAATCCTGTTTTTAATCCACATACAACTTTTTAATAATGCCAATTTCTTTGTATTTAATAATTTCAATACACTCACACATATCCCAATATGCATACATATTTATGTGCAAAGTATACCTCCACTCGGAGAAAAATATTATAACCATATTTTCTTTTCATTCTTAAATTCCACTTTAAAATTTTATTTAATGTACTTTTAATTTGCACAAGCGCAAACAACCATTATTCTTGAAATCTTACTTTATATATTTTTATACCGTTTTATTATGAAGAATTTAAGTTTTTGATTCCCTACAATTATCTTTCTAATTACTTTTATATTCTCATACTTTTGTCAAGTTTGTAATCAAATGTATTCTTAATTACTTTTACTTAATTTCCAAGAATATTTTTTTATTCACTATTTTTAACCAGTCAACTTACAATTTTTTTATTACAATGTCAAGAGACAATTTATATTTTTATTATTAAGCACACACTTTTATATCCAAACATGCACCTTCATTTTTACCCAATAAAATTTGTAATGTAAACAGAACATTAACCATGTCTTGGTAGAAACCAAATAAAGGGGGAACTGGCATAAATAGAAAAACTGGGTCAAGAACAATGACATAACTTCTGACGAACAACAACCACATTAGGGGATCATATAATGGTTGCATTGCACATTGGCTGTTTGCTAAAAAATTGTCAAAATTTCGGTTTTTCGGCATGACAGCCATGAAATGATGGTATGAAGTTTCTATAAAAATTTAAACTTTAAATGTGCACTTCTTTAAAGAAAGTGGTTCGATGTAAGTAAGATACATTGTATATAAAAACAACAAGGAACGCTCTTCTTAGTCGGAGGCTTTAGTCGGAGACTTTGTAAAAAATTGTCAGATTTTCAAATTTTTTTTTAAATCTGTATAGATATTTTCAATACAAACAACATAAATTCAAACTTTTCTCAAGCCTTAAAAATATAGCCACCACAGAGTTTCGCGGTTGTGAGACTAGTCAACTTTTGAAACAAAATTGGTACAATGTAGGTAGTAGCTCATATAGTTTCTGAAACCTGGACGTTCATTTGGACGGACGGGCAGACAGACATCCAATTGTAACGATAACCGTCTTGACCTCGAGTTCGCTCAAATTAGTTTGTTTGGCGACCTTGTTTTTCTACGTCTTACAAATAATTATATGTTCATCATTTTGGAATGGCCCGGCTTAAGACCGGATCGGAATCCGATTGAGAATTCTGAGGTATCCTCTTTGCTAAAGTGTTGAAGAATGGATGACAGAAAATGCGATTCCGACTGTCCAAAGCAAAAGTACCAAATTTTTTTTGCAACTTTATAAATAATAGTTTGACGATAGTTGTGCGAAAGTTTCAAAGCAAAAACTGCCTTGGAACACTTTTGAAAACCAATTTGTTTAAACAATTGTTGTTAAAAATGATGTTAAATTACAAATTAAATTTTTTGAATATATTTTTTTAAGACAAAATGATTCTTATACACTCAAAAAACTTTGTCGATATATGTCAAACCGTTCGAGAGTTATGCATTTTTCTCCTAAACCCTCAACTCAAATTTTTTGAACTTTTAAGCTCAAAATATCGAAAACGGCGCGGAACTTCGAAAAACTATTAAAATTGTTTTGAGGTACTGTCCAAAGATTTTTATAGGTTTTTTCAAATCCAGAAAATGACTAGGTACAGTTGAAATGGCCTGACCCTTTACCAATATTGACTATTGATATCCTACCTATATTAAAACAAAAAATAAAAAATGCACATATAAAAAATAAGTACAAAGACTATAGTTCCGTATTTCATAAACTCGAAATATGTTTCCTCTTTGTGAATTTACTTGGTAAATTTTACAATCGGAAAGTTTTATATTAGCTTTCAAACTATTTTAATTAAGAAAAAACATGATAAACATATAATTATTTGAATGACGTAGCAAAACAAGGTCGCCAAACAAACCAATTTATTTATATTATACTTATACTAAGACAAAATTACGATTGGTAAAGTGACATGTGTTTATCTTAAAAAATTAATTATCACTCTTGCCACAAGAAGTGGTAGTGCGATGTAGGAATTAAAGGAATTAAATATAAACATGGTTTTTTTGAAGGTTAACGCAGTCAAAAGCGAGTTGCTCGACCCGTTATGAAGAAATGGTACTTCCTGTCTAATTCATTAATCCGTTTTTCAAGACCTCATCTAATTTCTTGCTTACTTACTTTTCTCTGAAATTCAATTAACAGCTAAGAATTACACAAGTTTAGATACGCTACCCGGAGCAAACCTCTAAATATATTAGCATAATTACAAGTATTTTGTGAACAAACGCAAAAGAAACTCAAGCAGTGGCGCCAGTCGTCGGCAGCAAATGGCATCTGGCAGCTCTCAGTACAATTAACATTACTTAAATACACATTAAGGTTAAAGACGCGCAATTCCTTCATGTTTTGCGGCTATTTTTTCAGCGTTGAGTTGTTTATCAACTGAGGGGGTCCTTAAAATTGCGTGACGCACAAAAAGAAAGCATTTCAACATACAAAGTGAAGGGAGAGGGAAAAATGCCGAAACTTGGTAAAAGGGAACTAATGCCGAACAGGAAGGGCAATGAAAATAAACACAGTAATTAAGTTAATGAGCATTTTGAGATTTATTATTAATTTTCTTTTGTTCCCTGAACTGCGGTGCAAAATCATTCAAAACATGTTCTGTCGTTATTCATTATAATTATTGGCAAGCTTTCGCTTTCGTCCTAAAACAGGGGCTAATATATTTTATATTTCGTATTTCAGTGTTTCGGTTTTGGTTAAAATCTTTTAGTTTGGTTACGGTTTACCGAAATGAGTTGCGGGTACCGGTTTCATACTGGTTAAGCAAATAAATAGTTTTTCTTTTTTAATAACTCTTTATGTCTAACAGTTTATTGTATATTTATATTTTATAGACTTATTTTGAGTTGAGAGCGAATATGCACTATGTCTTTCAAAGTTTTTACCTCTAATCTATTTCTCAGAAATTTCATGACAAACTTAAGGCGTATTCTAATCTAGAAGCCGGAGTTATAAACTTTTTTAAAATAAGATAAAAAAAATTTAACTTTTGAGAGCATAAACAAAGAATATCAAAACAAGAAAGAACGGTACCCGACTATCAAATTTGCGATACTCAATGCCCTTTAAAAAAAAAAAAACAAAACAAGAAAATACGCTATAGTGACTAGCCCTCTTAAAAAAAAAGTGTAGCCCGCTTTAAAGCGCAATAAATTTTTAACGCACTTGTATACACAACTTCTTGAAACTGGCCAGATTTAAAAAAATTAGAAAATAATCTCACTGATGGTTCCTGTCATTAGCAAAATTATCGCGTTCAAAAATAAAATGGCCCGCAGTTAATAAAAAAGTTTTGGAACTAGAACGTCTTACAGTGGGGTATTTTACCCCTAAACTGGTAGTAATTCAAAAAGTCCTTTTTTTGTTTTAATAATTTAGTGATACCAAGTCATAACGATATTAAAAAATGTTTGTCCTAGGTAAAAATGGTTCCTCATGATTCTTAAAAGTAAACATTTAACAAAAATTATTGATTGTTTCATACTATTTTTTTTACCTTCTATCATTCATAGGCCATAGGCCGTTCATATACTTCACAGGCCATAAAAAGTGCAAATATTCCTTCACAAAGGCTCAGTCTTAAAAATTCTATTTAAGAAAAAGTGCGCAAAACTGAACTTTTACTCAATAGCACATAACAAGGTGGACTCGGCTGGACTCACTTTAAAACTCAACTTAAATTAGTTTTTAAACAAATTTTTACTTTTTTTTAAGGTTACAACTAACGCAAGATTATAGGGACACCACAATCAATTTCTACAAACCACAATAACACAGGGCAACAAAATCGAACTTTTTGAAAAATGCACGGATCATTTGCACTTTTCCATAACACTTGGGTTCTCCTGAGTTCAAGTCCCATACAAAATTATTTTCCATCACCTATAGGTTCCGCGGTATAGCGACGAATAGAAAAGTCGCATGTTGGACGACACTTTGAATTATGTTGCCTATGCCAAAGAAGGAACCGTGATAGTTTTAGCTAAATTATACACTCAAAACACAACTGCATTGAACAAAAATTGTCCCCGGCTTGGACATTTGTCCATGCCTTTGAAATAAGATATCAAAGTTAAAATCTCTCGTATAAGTCAAGTTTTTGTCACATTCACCGGCCTCTTAAAAATATACCTAAAATGGTAGAATTCAAAATGTCGTCCAACATGCTACTTTTCTATTATATACCGCGGAACCTATAGGTGATGGAAAATAATTTAGTATGGGACTTGAACTCAGGAGAATCCAAATGTTATGAAAAAGTGCAAATGATCCGTGTTTTTTTTTAGTGTTGCCTGTGTAGTTGGACTGGGTTTTTTGGCTAAAAAAAAGTGGTCAAACGACCCATAATGCGACGTGGCTAAATTCAGGCCTGTTCCAATTTTCATTCGGAAGTGATTAGATAACATTTGCGTATTTCTCTCTAACATTGTCGAATTTTCCTCCTTCAATTCGGTATTTGCCATTGAATTTTTCTTTTGTTCCCAAACAAAGTCAACTGGCCACTATTGACAAGGGTGTTTGATTTGTCTGAGTTTTGCTGCCTTAGGGCTCATTAAGTTTTGGACTGCTGGTTTCCATGGATTAATGGATTACCAATTTGACGCATAAAATAAAAGAAGCAAGCATTGGCGGCCATAAATACAAATTTTTTTAAATATTTGTTTATTCGAACAGCTGTTTTGGTCAGTGCTGCCAATTTAGCCTTTTTCCGGACAGATCTGTCCCTTTTTAAACGGCCTTAGCCGGAAAAATTTCAAACAGCCCCTGTCCGGGAATCTGGCCTTTTTTAAACGCTTTATATAAGTTTCACTTGTGGCTGGCTGGCTATCTGGCTGCGTATCACTTTTTGTTTTGCATGCAGGCCTGCCAACTTGTTTTTTTTACCGATAATTTATCGATATCTATAAAAAAACGCGCCTTTAAACCGGAAAGCGTTTCTTTTAGTTTTTTAAAACTATTAAAATTATTTGACATTAAAATTTGAAGGGAAAGTTTAATGATTTGTGCTTGATTCATCCTGATTTCAAAAACTAAATGACATTTTTTTTAGGAGCTAAGTCGAACACTTTTGTGCTTCTACCACTAACCACCAAAATGATGACAAATTTTCAAAATCAAGAATCAATCTCAAAAAGTTACATCTCATTTTGCTTCAAATGTTGTTTAAAGCGATAAAGCGATAAATCGATCAGATAAAATAATTACAAATGCGATGAATAATGTACAAAGAGTTTTAAGCAAATTAACTCATGATGATTTTTTGGAAAAATTTTCTACAAGTATTCGTTAAAAAATTTTTGGTTTTTGTGCCAAGACCCTTAACAAACATGTATAAGATGAGCCCACTTTGAGCTTGTAAATTTCATGATATCACCTCAAAAATGTATGTTTAATTGCAAGTTTTGAGTCCGCTAACAAATAATCATGACATATGTGAGTCTGGGTTAAAAAAATCGTTCCTTATAACATAAATTTGTTAAAACAATAAGTTGGCCTTTTTTTTGTCCTTTTTTTTTACATTTGTTGTCCCTTTTTGGCCAGCTAAAAGGCTGATCTGTCCTTTTTATTGAACTGACTGATGGCAGCACTGGTTTTGGTGGCAGTGTTGTAAAATATTCCAAGTATTGTTGAGGACCAGAGTTGCCAGGGGCGATAAAAAAGGGCTCAACGCAACACGTTTGCACAATTATTTTATTAAATTAAGCGGTATTTTAAACAATAGCATTTTTAAACATTAAAATAGATTTAATACCTTTCTTATCATAGGTTAAAAAATTTTAAAGGGCTCGATCAAAATAAAACTAATATTTAATTTTTTTGCGTACCATGACAGCCCTTGCAATCAAATTTTAGCAAAATGCTGAAGGTTAGAATGGAGACGATTTTGAGGTGCAGCCAAATAATCATTTTAAAAAGTCAAATATCTTTTTAATAGCCGTTTTAATTAACTTCGAGCCCGAATAAAATTTATAAGATTAAGAAAAAGCAACATTGAAAAACTGGTATCTTAAAGCTTGTTATATTTTCTATTCATAGCAGTACACATTTTAAGGTTTTTTTTTAAGTTATCAGTACGTAAAACTAACATTACTTTAATATTAATTTGCGATACTCGAAGAGTAAATAAATACTTTTAACGTTGAAATGTCTGTCTGTCTGTCCGTTTGTCCGTCCGTCCCTACAAACGTCGAAATCTCGGGAAGAGCTATAAGAGCCTAGAACCACCAAATTTTGCACACAGACTTCTATAAGCAAAGCGCAGATCAAGTTTGTTTCAAAACCTGACCACGCCCCTTTAAACGCCCATAAGCCGCGATACTCTGTGGTGCCCACATTTTTAATGCTAAAGAAAAGTGGCCTCAAAAAATGTTGTTTGTATTGAAAATATCTACCTAAATATCTAAACATTTTTTTCTTTTGAAGAGGGCTAGCGACTCTAGCGTTTTTTTTTTCCTATTTTTAAAGAGTGCAATGAGTATCGCAAATTTAATAGTCACACAGAAAAAATTGTATGGGTAAATTCAACCAATTCTACAGTTAAAAAGCCTCAACCGACAATTGCGGGTTGAATTTACTGTAACTGACTGTCAGCAACAGTAAATTTTATGTAAAACACAACGTAAAGATTACAAATCTACAGTAAATTCAAGCAAAAATCCACAGTTAAATTGCCTCAACCAACAAAAATGGTTAAAAATACTAACTTTTTACCAATAGTTACAGTAAGGTATATTCGTACCAGAAAAATTGTAAGGTAACCTCCCCGTCACAGTAACTTTACTGTTACTGAAAAAATACTACTTTTGAGGTGATGTTACCACGCATAGTATTCAGATGACCAAAATATTGTAAAAATTAACATTTTTACAGTAGCTTTCAGCTAGTGTGAAAGTATGTGAAGACTAACTATAGAAGTCTTAAGTCTTCCCTTTTAAGTGTCCGGCCTCTGGGTCTTGGTTCGTGACAAGCTAGAACCAGTTGCGAATTATAAATTCACAAGAGTGGGGAAACTGTAACTGTGTCTACAGTGACTTTACAATCACTACAGTAAAAATACTTACAAAAATGTTTACGTTAAAGTTACAACATTTTATGGTTAAGTTACCGTCAATACAGTTATCGAAACAACAACAAAATACACGCAGGCGATTTTACGTAAAAAGTACAAATTTTGTGGTCATATTAACCGTCAATACAGTTAATAAGAAAGAACGCTATAGTCGGGTTTCCCGACTATAAGATTTGCGATACTCATTGCCCTCTTTAAAAACAGCTAGCTAGCCCTCTTCAAAAAAGTGTAGCCTACTTTCGAGTGCAATCAATTTTTAGCGCCTTTTCAAAAAAAAATTTAGCCTACTTTCGGGCGCAATAAAAATTTTCAACGCACTTGTATACACAATTTGTCTTTATACATTTACATATATACCCAAGGCATCAAACTAGCGCCACCTATTGCCAGGTTGCCACGTACTGAAAGTTTTACAAATGTGTATGTAAAGTATGTATGTAGACTAGATTTAAGGCATACCAAAATGTTCTATAACTACTTTATTATTTATTAGAGCATAAAATGGTTCGGAATGTAGTTAGACAGTGCACATATCATTATATTTCTTTTAAAACCGTAACGATTGCATACAAAATGAGAGCGCCACAGATTTTTGCGGTTTGTGGGCGGTAAAAGGGGCGTGGCCAGGTTTTGAAACAAACTTGATCTGCGCCTTGCTTATAGAAGTCTGTGTGCAAAATTTGGTTGCTCTAGCTTTTATAGTTCCCGAGATCTCGATGCTTGTGCGGACGGACGGACGGACGGACGGACGGACGGACGGACGGACGGACGGACAGACAGACATTTGATCGTTTACAGTATTTGCTTACTCTTCGAGTATCGCAAATAAAAATGCAACAACAAATTACACGTACCATAATTTTACAGTAAATTTACTGTAAAAGTTGATTAATTCAACCCATGAAAATTTTTTCTGTGCAGGAAACCCGACTATAGCGTTCTTTCTTGTTTTTTTTATGCGTTTTATTGTGGTGTGTTTTGTGAAACTCATTTCACCTTCACACATGTTGTCATAGGTCTGGATAGTGTCAAAGCAAGTCTGTTTGTATGTGAGAAGAGTCTTGTTTGTAACGGGTGGCAGTGTTAGTGATAGATGTACAAACAAGATTAATTTTGAGATCTCAAACGCCTTCAGAGAAAGTCCTATGCCCGGTCGAAGAAGCCACCTCATTTTATGGGCTTTTAGACGAGTGGAAGCGCAAGTAGCCAAAATATGCGGCTTCCAGGTGAGCCCACGGTCCAAAGAAAGCCCGATATATTTGATTAAAGGAGTTTGCTTGATTGGAGTTCCATCCAAAGGCAGCCGATACGTATTCAGTCTGTTCAGCGAAAAAGTACAGTGGCAGAAAAACGCATAGTGATTTTAAAAGTTTTTATTATTGATTTCTGCATAGTTTTTGTTCACGATTTAACTACAAAAACAAGAAAGAACGCTATAGTCGGGTTTCCCGACTATAAAATTTGCGATACTCATTGCCCTCTTTAAAAACAGTTAGCTAGCCCTCTTCAATAATGTGTAGCCTACTTTCATGCGCAATCAGTTTTAAGCGCCCTCTCTTAAAAAAAAAATTGTTTTGCCTACTTTTGAGCGCAACAAAAATTTTCAACGCAGTTGTATACACAATTTCTTGAAAATGGTCAGATTTTAAAAATTTTTAGATATTTGGGTAGATATTTTCAACACGAACAACATTTGTAAGGGCCACTTTTCTCTAGCACTAAAAATGTGGACACCACAAAGTTTTTCCGGTTTGTGGGCGTAAAAGGGGCGTGGTCAGGTTTTGAAACAAACTTGATCTGCGCCTTGCTCATAGAAGTCTGTGTGCAAAATTTGGTGGTTCTAGCTCTAATAGTTCCCGAGATCTCGATGTTTGTGCGGACAGACAGACAGACAGACGGACGGACGGACGGACGGACGGACGGACGGACAGACAGACATTTGATCGTTTACAGTATTTGCTTACTCTTCGAGTATCGCAAATAAAAATGCAACAACAAATTACACGTACCATAATTTTACAGTAAATTTACTGTAAAAGTTGATTGATTCAACCCATGAAAATTTTTTCTGTGCAGGAAACCCGACTATAGCGTTCTTTCTTGTTTTTTTTTATGCGTTTTATTGTGGTGTGTTTTGTGAAACTCATTTCACCTTCACACATGTTGGTGTTTACAAAATGTTGCCCTTCACAGTATCGGGCAGTGTAGCAATCTATACGTCTATGTCTGGAATGAGTTTACCGCTGGCGGGCCGTCCAATTATGCAATTGTAAGATGGGTGCAATCTTTTAAGTCTTCTTCTGGTCATAGGTCTGGATAGTGTCAAAGCAAGTCTGTTTGTATGTGAGAAGAGTCTTGTTTGTAACGGGTGGCAGTGTTAGTGATAGATGTACAAACAAGATTAATTTTGAGATCTCAAACGCCTTCAGAGAAAGTCCTATGCCCGGTCGAAGAAGCCACCTCATTTTATGGGCTTTTAGACGAGTGGAAGCGCAAGTAGCCAAAATATGCGGCTTCCAGGTGAGCCCACGGTCCAAAGAAAGCCCGATATATTTGATTAAAGGAGTTTGCTTGATTGGAGTTCCATCCAAAGGCAGCCGATACGTATTCAGTCTGTTCAGCGAAAAAGTACAGTGGCAGAAAAACGCATAGTGATTTTAAAAGTTTTTATTATTGATTTCTGCATAGTTTTTGTTCACGATTTAACTACAAAAACAAGAAAGAACGCTATAGTCGGGTTTCCCGACTATAAAATTTGCGATACTCATTGCCCTCTTTAAAAACAGTTAGCTAGCCCTCTTCAATAATGTGTAGCCTACTTTCATGCGCAATCAGTTTTAAGCGCCCTCTCTTAAAAAAAAAATTGTTTTGCATACTTTTGAGCGCAACAAAAATTTTCAACGCAGTTGTATACACAATTTCTTGAAAATGGTCAGATTTTAAAAATTTTTAGATATTTGGGTAGATATTTTCAACACGAACAACATTTGTAAGGGCCACTTTTCTCTAGCACTAAAAATGTGGACACCACAGAGTTTTTTCCGGTTTGTGGGCGTAAAAAGGGGCGTGGTCAGGTTTTGAAACAAACTTGATCTGCGCCTTGCTCATAGAAGTCTGTGTGCAAAATTTGGTGGTTCTAGCTCTAATAGTTCCCGAGATCTCGATGTTTGTGCGGACAGACAGACAGACAGACGGACGGACGGACGGACAGACAGACATTTGATCGTTTACAGTATTTGCTTACTCTTCGAGTATCGCAAATAATTATCGATTCTAGTAGAAAACATAATCAAACCATTGGTATATTATGAAAATAATCAAATCAAAGTGGCACCTAATAGAATTAAGGTTACCACAATAAAATCAAAGTGAGCCCTGGTCGATTTCCCTATTAAAAAATAGTTGAAAGCACTATGCAGACTCCTTAAACCAAACTGGTGGTTAGGAATTGCTTCCTTGAATACATCAATACTCAAAAGCCGTTTAAGGAGGATTCGCTCAAAGATCTTGGAGAATGTCGGCAGTAGACTTTTTGGCCGAAAAGAGTCAGCAGACCGGAGGGAAACACCTTTCTTAGGAACCATGATAACATTCGCATGCTTCCACTTCTCCGGGTAGTAGTAAAAACAATCATAGCATTGAAGATACGCATTAGAAAAGAAATAGCTGCCTCCGGCAAAGCTTTAGCTACTTTTCCGTCAATACTGTCTTGCCCTGGTGCCTTGTTTGGTTTTAGTCGTTTGATTTGAAGCTTAACCTCCTCAGCGTCAACGGGCACAATATCAACAGCAGGACCGTGGGGAACGTCATCAAGGGCTACTGTAAAAGTAGTTTTATCTTCTGTGGCCAAATTAAAAGGCTGTTTTTCAAGATTTTTTGTCCACGTACCATCAGAGCGAAGTAGGGGAGGCTTTTCAAGTGGTGGTCGCTTAAGTCCACGCTTTAAGTCCGCTTGCAGGAGAACGTGAGAATCAAGGTTTGTTAAGATTCCCGATCTCGTTGACGAAGTGGATTTCTTCATACTTATTGAACCGGACTCAGAGCGTAGCAATTAAAAATTTGATGTCAAACCTCGTCCATGTGACTTCTGGCTTTCCTCAAGTGGAGTCACCTTGGACCACTACTGTTTAGAATTTTTATAAATTACTTGCCTAAAGTAATTCTCTCTTCCCACGTTATGATGTACGCCGATAACGTAAAACTTTGTATGCCTTTAACCCTTGTGTGAGCGGAAGGAACATTTTTGTTCCATTTCGATTTTGCTTGTAAATATCTCGGGTTGTGTAAAAGCTATCGATCTGAAATTTTCTGACAGCTCGTCTTCAACGATTTTAAACAAGTTTGCCGATTTTTAGATAAATCTGTTAATAATGTTGGATTTTATTAGGGAAAACTTTTTTTAACTACGTTGTTGAGCGGAAGACACAATTTTGTGCATCGTGTTAAAACCGCGCATATCTTAATAACCTTTATTCAGAATAACTTGAAATTTTTACTGAATATGTATTAACTCAAAATCATTAATTTTTAATTTTAAATTTTTAAATTAAGCCTACACTAAAAAAAATTTTTAAGTTTTACCTTGAAAAAAAAAATTGCAGGTGAGATTATTTACGTAAAACTCGCAAACAGATCATACAATTGAAAAACGTGTTATACTACGTTATAGGGCTTTCAATAAGCTTTCCAAAATGGTCAAATGTGTTATACCCTTCTTTGGTAAAACTATAAGAAAACAACCAATATTGTTGAAAAATTACATTTATTTGATACTAATTTGATTAATAATACCAGAAATATACTAGAAAACTAGTATTATTTTTATTTCAAAATTGTTATTCTTATAAAAATAAATTGTTTTAATCCCATAATTATTACTATAAATGTCCAAAAAGTGGTATTTGTGGTTTTAGGTACTCTTGCTAATAAAAGTAACGGTCACAAATCACCCAAATCATTTATGACCGCCAGGTGCAGCTGCCGACGGCTCCTTTTGGAATGACCCAAAAAAGGGTTGATGGTAAAACAAACTACCTGCAAACATTTTTTGCACGTTTTTAGACCTTTGAACTACTTTTATAGTGACTTCTTCTAAAGAAAGGTATGACACATTTGACATTTTTGGAAAGCTTATTAAAAGTCCTATAACGTAGTATACCACGTTTTTCAATTGTATGATCTGTTTGCGAGTTTTACGTAATTAATCTCACCTGCAATTTTTTTTTTCAAGGTAAAACTTAAAAATTTTTTTTAGTGTAGGCTTAATTTAAAAATTTAAATTTTTAATTTAATGATTTTGAGTTAATACATATTCAGTAAAAATTTCAAACTTTTCTGAATAAAGGTTTTAAGATATACGCGGTTCAAGCACGATGCACAAAATTGTGTCTTCCGCTCAACAACGTATAAAAAATCTTCCGCTCACACAAAGGTTAAAAGCGTTAGTTTTTTAAACAGTACGGGAGACCCTAGCTATTTGTAACATTTTGAGTTCGCGATTTTTTCTTGATAGAGAAAAAAAACGAATACTGTCGGTTTCCAATGATACAACCTTCTAGTTAATAAAAAATAATTTGGGTGTCTTTTCTGTCATGTTTGTCTCAGGTAGAACGTGAAATATCTAACGATGTCTTGAGTCACGAATTACCCCGATACCTGGGTAAATCGTGACAGAGCAATTAAAACAATATTAATACCTAAATTTATCAATTTTATCTAATACTTGCAACAACAATATATTAGAAAAAACTTTTTATGTTACATAAATCAGAATGTAAAGAACAAAAAAATTATCCAGAAGTTCAAACTGGCACGTTGTTTGCAAACTGGCTGATATGTGAAAGACTTCCTTCCCTGCTTCAGTTGAAGGGATGTTATATATTGTCATCGTCTTCCCTCGATTGTTTAACATCCAAAAATCGAAATATTGATTGTACGATTTTTTCAATGGTCCAAAATCACTCCTATCAATTTGTTACGAAATACCCCGGGTGCTCATGTCAGGAAATGCCACAGCGTCATATGAAATGTTTGAATTTGCAAAACATACACGTATCACGGTGGTGCATGACTTTTGTGTTTTAAATATATGCATAGCAATGTGGAGAACAGGATTGTTGTGAAAACAATAAAACTGATAATAACAACGAACAACAGCAGATACGCGCGTCAAACTTCGTCAACCTAAGACGTACTGGCGCCACCAGTATTATTTTTTTCGGATTTTTAAATCCACAGGAGTATTTTTAGCACCAATTTTAAATTTCTCGCTTTGTCACAAATAGCCTTGGTCTCCCCTAACAGATGGTTTAAAGAATCGAAAGCCTAACTGAAATCTGTAAAAATTAAATCAGTTTGGGTGTTGGTTTTAAAAGCATTCTTAATAACTGTGGTAAACTCCAGAAGGTTGGTTGACGTTGATCTACGTTTACATAAAGCCATGCTGTGTTGGGGACCTTATTGAATTGCATTGGTGCTGTAGCTGAGCAGTAATTTACTGTTCGAAGAATTTGGGATTAGCACTGAGTTTTGCAATCCCTCGGTAGTTATTAATGATCGATTTACTTCCCTTTTTATAAAGCGGAATTATAAAAGATTCCTTCAAAACTTCTGGAAAAAATTAGTGCTGCAAGGATTACTAATAGTTTTGACAGTGGCTCACACAATGCACTAGCACAATATTTCAAAACACAGCTTGATACAAGATCGGGACCAGAAGAGAAGGATGACTTGATTGTTTGTAGATTTGAAATGATGAAAAACATCATTTACGCTGATTACACAGGCCGACAAAATTTTGTTGACTAAATGATGGTAGCCGATTCTTGAAAAACATCATCTACGCTGATTACACAGGCCGACAAAATTTTGTTGACTAAATGATGGTAGCCGATTCTTATAGGATTTTCGCCGTAGAATCCGATTCTGACCTTGAAAATATCCGATTGGCTCTAGTTTTCGAGCAACATGAGGTTAAAGGTGCCAAAAACTGATTTTTGTACACTTTTTGAACAGCTATAAATGGAAAAAGCGATGAAAGAAAATGGCCTATATAGGATTAAAAGAAAGCTAAGACATAACTCTTTAACTCTTTAATAACTCCAATATCAAATAAGTGGATACATGATAATTTAAGCAACTGGGAACAGTTTATGTGTAGGGGAGATTGGGGTAATGTGAATATACTGTATCAAATCAAAGGCAAAATATTTCCGAATTTGTAAAAAAAGTATATCTTGAATACTTCCACTTTTTATTTGCGATACTCGAAGAGTAAGCAAATACTGTAAACGATCAAATGTCTGTCTGTCCGTCTGTCCGTCCGTACAAACGTCGAGATCTCGGGAACTATAAGAGCTAGAGCCACCAAATTTTGCACACAGACTTCTATAAGCAAAGCGCAGATCAAGTTTGTTTCAAAATCGGACCACGCCCCTTTCTACGCCCACAAACCGGGAAAAACTCTGTGGTGTCCACATTTTTAATGCTAGAGAAAAGTTGCCCTTAGAAATGTTGTTCGTATTGAAAATATCTACCCAAATATCTAAAAAATTTTAAAATCTGACTTTATCTGATTTTAAGAAATTTTGTATACAAGTGCGTTGAAAATTTTTATTGCGCCCGAAAGTAGGCAAAACATTTTTGAAGAGGGCGCTAAAAATTGATTGGGCCCGAAAGTAGGCTAGCTAGCCTACGGTTTTTAAAGAGGGCAATGAGTATCGCAAATCATATAGTCGGGAAACCCGACTATAGCGTTCTTTCTTGTTTGATATTGGATATTAAAGAGTAATGTCTAAGCTTTCTTTTTATCCTATAAAGGCCATTTTCTTTCATCGCTTTTTCCATTTATAGCTGTTCAAAAAGTGTAAAAAAAAACAGTTTTTGGCACCTTTAACCTCATGTTGCTCGAAAACTAGAGCCAATCGGATATTTTCAAGGTCAGAATCGGATTTGACGGCAAAAACCCTATAAGAATCGGCTACCATCATTTAGTCAACATGAAGTTGTCGAAATTTTGTCGGCCGGTGTTATGGGCATAAACATACAATTAGAGTGAGGAAGTGAAAAGGGATAGTCTAAATTTGCAATATCGGACTCATTAGAAGCGGAAACGGAGTCCAGATGAAGGCAGCATGGAAATTGATGGGATTTGCGTTTGGAGTTAACAAATGCATAGACTGCTTGGGGTTATCATGAAACTCGTTTCTGCAACGATCAAAATAATTCTTGTAGCATTGGGAATAGTGAGTTTAGAATTCAGAACGCGCAGTAAGGTATCTCAGTGGTCTACTTGCATCCCTGACCTGTTAAATTTCTTAAAAAGTCTGAACTTGCAGTTTTTTAGGTAAAAGAGTCTACGAATGAACCAAGGAGGCTTATGAGAAACCTCAGGTGAGGGAAATGAAGGCACATACAATTCGAAAGCCGTCGAGAATGCCGTAGAACTGTTTAACAATGTTTAAAGGTTCTTTGTTTAAATCCATAAAATACTAATCTACTTCGGATAAATAATGATTAATTTCAGTAAAATTGGCTTTACGAAAGCAACGAAAAGATGCTGTTTCGATATTAGGACCTGGCAATAAAGGAGCCGATGCTTCCAGAATGACCTCAAGTATAGGGTGATAAGCGTCTTCAGGACTGACGAGCGGGTCAATTCTAGAACCGGGATCAGCAGTGAAGCAAGACAAGGGCATCCAGGACGAGCAGGCAGACGAGGCTGAGACCCCGCGATCAACCGGGAACAGCAGCAAGGCAAGACAAGGATCGCGCAGGGTAAACAGCAAGGCGTCGAGGACAGCGAGGAGCACCTGTCGAGCCCAGAGCGACGAGCTTATCAGACCAAGAGCTTATCAGACCAAGAGCGGAGGAACATTTGTAGAGATCTTGGCCAGCAGCCATAATCCAAAGGCCGCTGGTTTAATAAATCGATATAAACACGCTGGAAATCTGTGCGTTTCTCTGGTCAGTGGTCACGTTTAATACAAATTTGGTGGGACGAGCATTTGCGAGCAGATAATTAAAATCAGTTCGTTACATCTGGCGCCCAACGTGGGGCGTTTTTTCAGTAATTTGATAAACGTGGGACAACTATCTGCTGGAAGTGGTAGAAAAAACAAATTGCAATAAACATTTCAAATGCTGAAGAAAACGTGGTAGGCATTGCTTGATATTTTGTTATATTATTTTTCTTTGTTATTTATATTTTCTAGTTGACTGTTTCATCGCAGGAAAATACAAGAACAGAGAATATCGAACTAGCCTTGAACAAAGACATAGGTTCTTGCCCTGAAAAAATTTCACAATCGTTTCGTGATTTTGTTGTGAATACTGGAACAGAATTTCTACAAAATATAAATCGTCCAATTCATCAAGATGTTTCGGGAAGATCGTTAAATAGTGCTTGGTTTCAACGAACGCATAAAAAAAGCGCAAAAAACTGAATGAACCTGGATTTGCAATTATGTCGCGAAAAAGCGTTATTCTGTTTTTTGCTGCAAGTTGTTCCCCTACAAAAACTACCAGAAAAGTTTCAGCAGTGAAACTGGATTTTCATCTTGGAAAAAATTGAGTACTGCACATCGCTCCTCGTTCGTGGAATGGAAGGATATGGAACGCTCTTTAAAGAAGGGAGGACTTCTCGACGATCATCTGAAGCAACAGATTCGAGATGAAACAAAAGTATGGAAGGATATTTTATGGAAGAATATACTGTATCAAATCAAAGGCAAAATATTTCCGAATTTGTAAAAAAAGTATATCTTGAATACTTCCACTTTTTATTTGCGATACTCGAAGAGTAAGCAAATACTGTAAACGATCAAATGTCTGTCTGTCCGTCTGTCCGTCCGTACAAACGTCGAGATCTCGGGAACTATAAGAGCTAGAGCCACCAAATTTTGCACACAGACTTCTATAAGCAAAGCGCAGATCAAGTTTGTTTCAAAATCGGACCACGCCCTTTCTACGCCCACAAACCGGGAAAAACTCTGTGGTGTCCACATTTTTAATGCTAGAGAAAAGTTGCCCTTAGAAATGTTGTTCGTATTGAAAATATCTACCCAAATATCTAAAAAATTTTAAAATCTGACTTTATCTGATTTTAAGAAATTTTGTATACAAGTGCGTTGAAAATTTTATTGCGCCCGAAAGTAGGCAAAACATTTTTGAAGAGGGCGCTAAAAATTGATTGGGCCCGAAAGTAGGCTAGCTAGCCTACGGTTTTTAAAGAGGGCAATGAGTATCGCAAATCATATAGTCGGGAAACCCGACTATAGCGTTCTTTCTTGTTTGATATTGGATATTAAAGAGTAATGTCTAAGCTTTCTTTTTATCCTATAAAGGCCATTTTCTTTCATCGCTTTTTCCATTTATAGCTGTTCAAAAAGTGTAAAAAAAAAACAGTTTTTGGCACCTTTAACCTCATGTTGCTCGAAAACTAGAGCCAATCGGATATTTTCAAGGTCAGAATCGGATTTGACGGCAAAAACCCTATAAGAATCGGCTACCATCATTTAGTCAAAATGAAGTTGTCGAAATTTTGTCGGCCGGTGTTATGGGCATAAACATACAATTAGAGTGAGGAAGTGAAAAGGGATAGTCTAAATTTGCAATATCGGACTCATTAGAAGCGGAAACGGAGTCCAGATGAAGGCAGCATGGAAATTGATGGGATTTGCGTTTGGAGTTAACAAATGCATAGACTGCTTGGGGTTATCATGAAACTCGTTTCTGCAACGATCAAAATAATTCTTGTAGCATTGGGAATAGTGAGTTTAGAATTCAGAACGCGCAGTAAGGTATCTCAGTGGTCTACTTGCATCCCTGACCTGTTAAATTTCTTAAAAGTCTGAACTTGCAGTTTTTTAGGTAAAAGAGTCTACGAATGAACCAAGGAGGCTTATGAGAAACCTCAGGTGAGGGAAATGAAGGCACATACAATTCGAAAGCCGTCGAGAATGCCGTAGAACTGTTTAACAATGTTTAAAGGTTCTTTGTTTAAATCCATAAAATACTAATCTACTTCGGATAAATAATGATTAATTTCAGTAAAATTGGCTTTACGAAAGCAACGAAAAGATGCTGTTTCGATATTAGGACCTGGCAATAAAGGAGCCGATGCTTCCAGAATGACCTCAAGTATAGGGTGATAAGCGTCTTCAGGACTGACGAGCGGGTCAATTCTAGAACCGGGATCAGCAGTGAAGCAAGACAAGGGCATCCAGGACGAGCAGGCAGACGAGGCTGAGACCCCGCGATCAACCGGGAACAGCAGCAAGGCAAGACAAGGATCGCGCAGGGTAAACAGCAAGGCGTCGAGGACAGCGAGGAGCACCTGTCGAGCCCAGAGCGACGAGCTTATCAGACCAAGAGCTTATCAGACCAAGAGCGGAGGAACATTTGTAGAGATCTTGGCCAGCAGCCATAATCCAAAGGCCGCTGGTTTAATAAATCGATATAAACACGCTGGAAATCTGTGCGTTTCTCTGGTCAGTGGTCACGTTTAATACAAATTTGGTGGGACGAGCATTTGCGAGCAGATAATTAAAATCAGTTCGTTACATCTGGCGCCCAACGTGGGGCGTTTTTTCAGTAATTTGATAAACGTGGGACAACTATCTGCTGGAAGTGGTAGAAAAAAACAAATTGCAATAAACATTTCAAATGCTGAAGAAAACGTGGTAGGCATTGCTTGATATTTTGTTATATTATTTTCTTTGTTATTTATATTTTCTAGTTGACTGTTTCATCGCAGGAAAATACAAGAACAGAGAATATCGAACTAGCCTTGAACAAAGACATAGGTTCTTGCCCTGAAAAAATTTCACAATCGTTTCGTGATTTTGTTGTGAATACTGGAACAGAATTTCTACAAAATATAAATCGTCCAATTCATCAAGATGTTTCGGGAAGATCGTTAAATAGTGCTTGGTTTCAACGAACGCATAAAAAAAGCGCAAAAAACTGAATGAACCTGGATTTGCAATTATGTCGCGAAAAAGCGTTATTCTGTTTTTGCTGCAAGTTGTTCCCCTACAAAAACTACCAGAAAAGTTTCAGCAGTGAAACTGGATTTTCATCTTGGAAAAAATTGAGTACTGCACATCGCTCCTCGTTCGTGGAATGGAAGGATATGGAACGCTCTTTAAAGAAGGGAGGACTTCTCGACGATCATCTGAAGCAACAGATTCGAGATGAAACAAAAGTATGGAAGGATATTCTTGATCAAATTATTGCCGCAACACAAACACTTGCACAGCAGAATATGGCACTTAAAGGACACCGGGAATCTATTTCTGAAAGTCCCAATCCAGGAAATTACTTTGCTCTTATAAAGTATTTGATCCTGTGATGAAAGCCCACGTGGAATCGATTTCTGCTAATAAGAGGCAACTCTCATACCTTTCTCCCAACATTCAGAACGAAATCATTTCGCTACTAGAAAACAAAGTTAGAAAATCCATCGTTTCAGCAGTCAAAGATGCGGTATACTACAGCATTTATTTTGATTCAACTCCAGATTCGAGTCACGAACAACAAATGGCTCAGATCATAAGATACGTCGAAGTGAAAAATAATTTTGTTGAGATTAGATAATCATTCATCGATTTTATCCCTCTCAAAACAAGGATGCAGAAGGAATAACAAATTAAATCCTGAGTAAGCTTGAAAATTGTGGCTTTGACGTCAATAACTGTAAGGGCAAATCTTACGATAATCAAGCTCAATGGTTGGTACTCGCTCTGGGGCGCAGCAAAGAATTTTAGAATTGGACATTGGCAACTTTTATTCCATGTAATAATCATTCGCTCAATTTGGTGGGAGTTCATGCAGCTCATATCATACCTCAGGCAGTTACATTATTTGGAATTTACATTCTTCTCAAAATCGACTCATAGTCTTGAAACAATATGTCACAATTACGGTCAAACGCCAGTCTGATACTAGATGGAGTACAAACGCAGTAGCAGTGAATACTTTGCCTACCTAACTCGATGAAGTTTTTACAGCTCTAGAAATACTCCGAGATACGTCATCTAAAACTGTGGATACGAGACAAGACGCAGCACTTGTCATCGGCGCTGTTGAAAAATTTGATTTCCTGGTTCTGCTCCTTTTATGGGAAGAAATCCTTCTGTTGACAGAATGCAGAAAATGCTTCAAACCAGCATTTATGAAGCGGTAAAATTACTGGAGACATTGTTTCAAAAGGATAATTCGAAAACGTAAGATGTGTACCAAGAAACAAGACGATATGTACCAAGAAACAAGACGCTTATTAATTGAATTTTGGACAGCCTTTCGATCGAAGTTTCTACTCGCTTTGCTAGCTTGAGAGTGCTGAATGAACGCTTCGTATTTTTTTTCCACTTCAAAGAATATCTCGATGACGATAAAACTATTGGAAGTTAACGATAAATGCGAATCATTGGCCAAAATTTACTCCAATGATTTGAACGGGAAGGAATTGTTCGACGATATCAAAGTTGTAATTTTTCTTTTGAAAAGAGCCGATAAAAAGGCAGAAGCTCTTGAAGGAATTTTAATATACATTTCGTCGTAGGGATTAGAGGCATACAAAACACTTGTAACGGCTTTGAAAATTTTGCTGACTTCACCATTATCTGTGGCTTCGTGTGATCATTCAGTAAACTGAAATTGATAAAATCTTATCTTCGCACAACCCTGAACCAAGACAGGCTGCCAAATTTAGCTATAATTTCCATTGAAAATGAAGTAGCAGTAATCAAGACCAGAAAAGTTATATTTTAGAGGTAAGATTCATAAGATAATCAATAAACCTTCAAATACCTTAAATACTTTGAAAGTTTTTCATTTGAAAAACAACCTGTTACGTTCATAAGGCAGACGGGTAGGGGGCGCAAATTTTCCGATTTGCCCCGAGCGCTAGCAACCCTAGATTCGCCACTGCGCGAATATAGTCTTGCCGTCACTACCAAAAAGGTTCAATTTGCGTTCATCCAAGAAAATGGCGTCTTCCCACCAGCTTTGGATCTTCTTGGCCAAAATTTCTCCCCAATTTACGGTTGCGCTCAGACAGCATCGGCTTTTTCCTAGCGTCTTTGCCGTTGTACCCTTGTTTTTTATGGTACGCCGGATGGTTTGCGCTGAAACGGTCTTCCCGTGGTCAGCAAAGAGTTCCGCCTTCAACTCCGGGAGCACTTTGTCGAGGACTTTTTTTAACTTTTCGGTCTATTTCAGCTTCTTTGCGATCAGTTAATTTTTTGAGTTGTCCTTTTTGCTGGATTGAAGCCATTCTTCCCTCATTTTTGAATCTTCGGACGATGTCACCAACAGTATTTGCCTTCATTTCCAGGATTTTGGCAGTTTACTTATATGTCTTGCCCTGTAAATGTAACTAGAGGACCAGTTTTCGCTCCTCGAAGAACAAATTTTTGTTTTTGCGACCCATTTTAAAATTCGGGGCTAAAACTCAATGTTTTTGGGTTTTTTGCTATAAGTAAATGCAAGGCGATGTTGGCATTTGGCTTTTAAGAGTGGCCGCGGGATTTTGATATACGAAATACCAATAAAAACGAATATTAAAGCAATGTAAGTTTTGAGTTTTTTTTGCTACAGTATTTATTTTCTTTAAATCCAAATATAAGTTTGAACATAGGGGAGAGTGGGGATAGGTGAACCACTTTTTTTGTTGAACATTATTATGTCTGAACAATTCAACGTTAGGGTCTGCTGTTTATAGGAATCTA
The DNA here is from genome assembly GCA_018150695.1 of Drosophila oshimai. Lineage (NCBI taxonomy): Eukaryota > Metazoa > Arthropoda > Insecta > Diptera > Drosophilidae > Drosophila > Drosophila oshimai. Next base: position 727,652 of record JAECWM010000274.1, read on the forward strand.
AAAGAGCATTCATTCCTTTGCATTTAAAGTATTTTGTGAAAATAATATGTCAAGTTTTTTGAACTTTATGAGCATTTTAAACCACCTTTCAGGCTAATGGAATATTTTGAAATGCGTGAGATATACGTGAAAATAACATAATTTGCGTCTATTTAAGTTAACAAAAAATTTTCTAGAGTTCAATGCCACAGGCGGAGCACAATAAATTTTTCCCAAGAAAACGTCAGGTCGCAAATATGTAGCTGCGAAAGGCGCACAAAAACTTTGATTAGTGATAGAAATAACAGCAATTGTTTGACGCGATCACGCGTACGTGTGATGTTAAGATACCGACTGGATAAACAACACATATGAAGATGGTGCACAAAATCCTGATAGAAGGTGAAATATTACTAGTGGTTCATCTATCCCCATGGTTCACCTATCCCCACTCTCCCCTTTACATTTACAAGCTAAGAACAGTTTAATTTCACAACAAAATTCCCAATAATATTTCAAAATTGTTCAATCCACAATATCGCAATATTGCGAAAAATCCAAGTTAAAAAAAACACAAGCATCTGGTCTGCTCACTCGACGCAACTTGAATTTTCTGCGGCCACACCACAATTCTGCCACCGCCGCACTGTGGGCCAGAAATTTCACATTTTGGCCTTAAAAACCTTTTATATTTTTAAGAAATTTAATAAAACTAAAATGGAATCTTGTTTAGAATACTTTAAGCTATTTTATGCCAACGTTTCAAACAAATTGATTTGTACGGTTTTTTGTGGCATATTTTTAAAGTTTAAACTTCGTAAACTATTGGACAACTTTTTGAAAATTACAGCGAAAATAACGTTGCTTACAGCAATACGAAATATTAACAAAAGTTTCACACATACCTAATGTAGCAAGTAAATAATATTAATAGTTTAAAAAAACTAAAAAACGCTTTCCGGTTTAAAAGAGCGCGCTCTTCTATAGATATCGATAAACTATCGGTAAAAAACAAGTTGGCAGGCCTGCATGCAAACCAAAAAAGTTACGCCGCCAGCCAGCCAGCCAGCCAGCCAGCCAGCCAGCCACAAGTGAAACTAATATAAAGCGTTTAAAAATATAATATTGAAATTATTCCAAACACATCTTTTAAAAATTTAAAAAATTTATGAGTTTACTTGTTTTTTTTTATAATAATGTACTTTGCTTTTAACCTGCAAAAAAGTACCCTTCGCGATTTGATTAAGACTTTTAAAACAAATTATTTGATCAGTTGTCAAGTCCCCCAGAAGCGCGGGTTTTGTGCGCCTCTCTCAATTTTTTTTTTTATAAATTTTTAAAGTTAGGCGTTGTGCATGCTCAAAACCCAAACAAAACTGTTAAAGTTCATTTTTGGAAATTGTGCACACGTTAAAAGTATCCAAAACTCTTGGAATTTTCTTATTTGGTAACTAAAATACATTATTTAAAATAAATTGCATACTTTTGAAGTCTTTTGTAAAAGTTGATTTTAAGAGATAACAAATTAAAAAATTTTTATTTTTATTTTTATTGTTTTAAAAATGTTAACTAAGCTAAGCCCGTGCTTTAAAAATTGTTTTGCTTTCGATTTTTTCATAAACTTTTACGTAGTGCCTACGAAAAGTTGGCATATTTAAAGGTCGATAAAAATTTAACCACTTAATATTTTGAGGGACATATTTTTTTTTTAGTTGCGATCTATTGTTGTTGAGTTTGTGTTAAATTGGGTTGAATCTCTGCAGTAGTTTTTTTTTTTATAAATAAAAAACTAAAAAATAGGAAATATTTTTCAACTTTGGCTCAGATTATCTGTGTCTTAAAAAAAATAGTACAAAATTTTAGTTTTGTTTTTCCAAAAGTTTAATCTTTTGAGAACATAATGGCCAAATTTCAGCTTCCTAGCTACGCAATGGAAGAAATGCCAGATTTTTGGCCAAAATGTCAACTTTCTGTCCCACTGTGCGCCGCTAAAAGCTAAGCGACAGTCCCGCTCAGCGAAACTGCTGCTAGCGACGCCACAGCCGACGTCGCTGCCATCAAACCGAAGCCGCTGCACAGTGTAAGATTTTGCCAATCTAGCGGGACTTTTAGCAAAAGTTGAACTATTTTTGAAGTCGATGAGCTTTAAGCAGCACTTTTAGAAATGTTCAACTGTTACGAAAACAGGTACAAAACAAAACAAAAAATTTTTTTGTGTAAGATAACGGTTTTTAAAGCTGAGCATTAGAAATGCATGCATATTTGCACTGGGAAACGAGCATTAGTTGACAAAGTTTAGTCTTTTCAATTGCATCGCGTGATCAGTGGGAGCAGCCAAAAGTTATTTTTTCTATAATCATTAAGCAATTTTTAATCCATTTTTAAAAACAAAAATATTTTTTTAGAACTAAAAATTTTTTTTCCCATTTTTTTGAAAAAAGTGCCAAAAAAGTAAGTGTATTTTTTCAAATTGCCTTTTTTTGGTGGAAAAAAACTAATACAATACCATCATATTCTATCCAACCAGAACATACATCATTTGCAGGCATTCATTCTGATTCAGAATCATAAATAAAATCTTGCCCATATTTTGCCCAAAGACCTTCAATTTAGAAATGAGTGAAATAAGCCGTGCTGCATTTTTCGAGGTTTGGTCAAAGAACACAAAAACCGCTCAGCGAGACGCACTCGTAAAGCACGCAGTGATGGTGTTTGGCAATGACATTGGTCACTCCAAATTGAAATTAAATTTGACTAAACTGTCCTTTGAGTTTCGAAACAGATTTGAGAAATCTAGAGAGATAAAGCCAGATTTCTTACTCAAAATGCAAGTTGGCTTCAGGTCACATTAAATGCCGAAGACTATCGCATTGATGTAATTGCTTTCACATCAAGTAAAAGAGGGAGGGCACAAAAAGCATTTTCTGAGTGTTGTATTTAAACACAAAAAAGGAAAAGCCAAGATTTGTTGTTAACAACGGATGATAATCAATTGCTAGGAGCCGCAGAACAGGCTTTGCGCGCGGAAGGAAAAGGGATTCCGCTAAATTGATTAATGAATTATCAAATGCTCCCGCGTCAACGGGGACTATGATCAAGAAAGCTAAATTATCTGCTAATGGCACTTCAAAACGCCTTTCACCAGATCAAGCCCTTGCTCTTATGATAGACAGTAAATTATCAATGCACCAATACAATACCTTGAGGCAGCATACAAAAATTGTCTTTCCAAAAAAAAACTTCGCGCGTACACACAAATACTGATCTCATGCACAGGTTACTGATATCATCCGATCCATTTATAGCAAGTTTGCGAGCACCACCAAAAACTAGACATTTAGAGCTTCCAGAAGATGTGAACCAGCTTCTATCACAAGATGGATATAGTGACGACAGCTGTGACTCGAATTCGGAGTCGGACTAGCTAGGCAAAAAAAATTTAGTAAAATTTTTCTTTGAAGTTTGAATTGTTACCATTAAAAAACAAAATTCTTAAAAATATAAACCAACATTTTTTTGTTTTAATATTCAATTATCTTTAATATAAAACCTTATTTTCAGCTGTTCAGCTTATAACATCGAAGTTACAGCTAAAAGCATGAGCATATAACCAAAACTTAACGTTTTTAAAAAAAAAAAAAAAAAAAGTGTCTCCAAAGGTAAAATAAAAGCATTTTTAAGTTGTCATAAATTATAACTAAAAATACGAAAATAGTTAAAAGATTCAAAAAAATTTTTTTAATATTTTTTTTGGGGTTTGTATCTTAAAAAAACCAGTTTTTTTTTATATTTTTACGCTGCCCAAAGTGCCACGCCCATTTTTTTTATGTCCAACATAATCTTTGGGCTTACTAGAATATTCACTCGAAATTTCAAGCCGATATCTCAAAAAATACGACTCCTACTGATTTAAATCCCCCTAGATTGGCAAAATCTTACACTGTGCGCTGCCGCGACCCATAGCTTAGATAGGGATATTGTTAAGTACAGAAATTCAGTCCCATTTTTGAACTCCAATAAATACGTTCAATTAAAATATTCTTCGTTTTATTAACTGGAAAATAAGTTACATATATGTACATGTAGGATCCGGTAGTGGTATCAGTGTGACCAGAAGCAGTCGCTCCTACTAAACCTCTGTCTCTGCTTTAACATATCGATACATGAATAAAAGCCAATTTCTTATTATATTATCAATTAAACCGTCGGTGTTTTCTTACATACTAAAGGAGGACCCTACATACATATCTATGGAAAGGTAATATAACAAGCTTAAAGATACCAGTTTTTAAATGTTGCTCGAAGCTAAAAAAAAACACTATTGGTCGTTTGACCACCTTTTTTTCGCCAAATCCCATTCTTCAAAAGTCGTTAAAATGATGTTTTTTTATCCGCTATGTATTAAAATAACATTGGTCTGTAATGTTAAGTACACAACATTTTAACAGAGCGCGTCGCTGTTGAGTTATCAGCTGTTAAAGTCAGCTGTTACACCAACGAGAAGCGCGAGCTGCTAAATGCCTTGTTTTTAGTGAACGTTATAAATCCTTAAAACAGTACAAATAAACGATTTCAGTGAAGTTTATAGATTGCAGTGTAATTTTTGTGGTATAAATCAACTGTAGAAATTGATTGATTAAAAAAATTAAAGCTTGTTGTGAAAACTAATATTTAAGTAGAGTTATAAAGTGAGTCCAGCCGTGTCCACCTTTAAAACTTAGTACATGTTGTAGAGTAATCAATCCTTGTTATGTGCTTTTAATATAAAAGTGCAGTTTTGCGCAGATATTCTAAAATGTAACTTTTTAGGCCCTAACCTCAAATTCAAGAACAGCGAGTTCTTTGATACATGGAAATCAGAGACGTCGAAAAATGCAAAACAGATTGCGATCTAAGCATCGCATTTATAAGGCTGCAATGTGTGGACGCTATTCAGCGCAGGATAAGGAGATTTTGGCTAGAAAAGTAAATATACAGGGGTGCTACGGCAAACCATTCAGCTCACATTCAGCTTGATTTCAATTCCTGGGTGCTACGGAGCCTCAATTCAGCTGTGTTTAGCTGTTTTAAAACAGCTAGCAAATGTGTCAGCTATTTGGGTAAATACAGCTAAAACAAAGGGTTTGTTAATAAAAAGCCATATATCACAGAAAAGCAGGTTCAATTTCTGATAATTCTGCATTAAAATAATTACATTTTGCAAGCAATTATTATTTTTAATAATGATTTTAGCAAATTGCTTAGAAACTGGCTTGTAAAAATTGTCAAACATAGCGAAATAGCATTTCACTGGTGCCACCTAATTAAGTTCGAAAAGCGAAAACATATTTTATGATGGTAAAACACAGATGGTTGTGTTTAAAAGCAGTAACAAAGTATAACAAATAAGTTGTCATTCTTAATTTGTTAGTCAATCGCGTTTTTCCTATTTATTTTGTAAAAAAATGTTTAAATACTTTTTTTCCTAGTGTGGCAACGATTGAAAATGTCATCTGTTGCATAGGAAGGGGAAGAAAAAAAACAGAAATAAGCTAAATTACATACATAAATGACCATAAACAATACCAAAAACAATACCAAAAACAACAACAAAATCAAACGTTTCGTCCGAATTGGAAAATGGGTCCAAAGAGTCTCTTAAGCGTCTTCGCTCTATGGTTTCCTTTATCGCCTGTCGCCTGCGCAGCTCATCTAGTTCAAGAAGTCTTGTACAAGGCATTTTGTTTAAAATTTGTTAGCTATTAAGTGCCAGTTCGGGTCCAGTTCGAAATGGTTTGTGAGTTAGCTTAAAATATGAAATCGCTCGAAGTTCCGTGGCACCCTGGAAATTATTCAGCGATTTGACAAAAGCTGAATTCAAAATCGCCCCAGTTTGCCGTAGCACCCCTGATATTTTGCTACCGACTTTCAGCAAATTGGTCCAAGTTCAAACAAAATCTAGAGCAGTTTAAAATATCTCATACATCTTGGCTAAAATCGGAGACAACTGTTACTCTAAATAAAACATTTACAGCGGCTGGCAGGCCCAAGTTGCCATACTCGTTAAAAATTTGTAAAACACAGCGGAAAGAAGCTGCAGATTTAGCACTATATAAGGCCCGCAATGTAAAATTATTAATTTTATCCGCAAGCACAGCTGCACAACAGCGAGCGCAACCAAATCTCGCCTACATTTTGAAGTTGTTGGCTTTATGTCCAGAAAAGGCAAACTACATTCGTAAGCTTCTAAGCCAGCCTGTTGCCAATCCATCAAAGGTGTCGGCTAACGAGGCTCCAAGTCTCCTTTTAGACCAGGGCTTGACAAAACAGCCGTACTGTGCCATTAGGGAGCAAACTAAGAATAATATTTATGTCCGATACAGTCAGGTTTCTGATAAAAAAAAATTTTGTCGGCCAAATGATTTTGTAATATCCGAGGCAAAAGCAGAAGAACCTCTTCAAAATCTCCTTGATCATAAGGCTGCCCGAATTGTTTCCCTACAAGAAAAGGGTTGTTTTGAGCACGATGGCAGATAAGGCAAATGATCTTTTAACAGCGGAACTTATATTAGCTCTGGGCAGTCAAACTACAAGCAAGGAAACTCGGCAGGTCAAATAGCAAGTAACGACTCCAGTATATTTGCTACAACAGTAACGCCACTGAGACTTGTCGATTCATCTAGCAACGTTCTATGGAACAATAGGACACCATAGTCAACCCGATTTTGTCGTCCTTTGAAGTTGGTATACACAAAAGAATCTAAAGCTTTAATCCTCAGCGAAAAAGAATATCTTAACGATCAGATAACGAACTTGAACCCGAGAAAAATAACGTTAGAATCCGGAAAAAATGCTTACGTAAAGTACCGTTTATATCTAACGGTTATCGATGAAAAAGTGTTAAATGCATTGACTGGTACCAACTCAACACAAGCGTGTCCAATTTGTAAAGCAAACATCAAAAATTTTAAGTGCGAAAAGTTTCTGCCAATCCAAGATTATCTCAAATATGGATTAAGTCCATTGCACTGCTGGATTCGTTTTTTTTAATTTGTTTTGAACGCAGGATATAAATGCCAAATGAAAAAAATGGCAAATACGCGAACAGGAAGACAAAACAGAATTCGCTCAGAGAAAAGCCGTTATTCAAGACATGTTTTGGAAAGAACGGTCTTTAAAAGTCGACCAGCCAAAGGTTGGAGGCTCTGGCAGCACAAACGATGGAAATACTGCTCGTCGTGCATTTAATGTGCCTGAAAATTTTTTAGAATAACTGGAATAGATCTTAGGCTCATAAAAAATCTCAGGACTATATTAATATGTCTTTCAAGTCAGTTGCCAATCGATGTAAGCAAATTTCAAAGCTTCTGCTTTAAAACTGGAGAAATTATAATTGACGAGTATCCTTGGTTGCCAATGACTGCGACGGTACATAAAATCCTTGTGCACTCAAGTGATATCATAGAAAACACAGTCCTCCCGGTGGGATATTTTGAAGAAGAGGGTGCCGAGTCGCGGAACAAAATTTATAAGTCCGATCGCCTGCACCATGCAAGAAAATGCAGCCGGCGGTCTTATTTTTCGTATGTGTTTTTAAGAGCAATGGATACAAAAGATCCTTTAATTTCGTCCCTTAACCTAAACAAGCGATTACAAACAAAAAAAACTGAACATCCCATATGAAGCTGTACAGTTATTATCCTGCGCTTTGGAAGTCGATACATCGGTTTTCTCCAGCATTGTCGAAGAGTTTGTTGATAGTCAATTTGGGTTTTCATGGAACTTGGCACTTGAGAGCGAAGACCCTGAACTATAGGTGCACATGTTTTCCTTTTTGTTTTAAATGTTTAAATTTTTTTGTTTTACAGGTGTTTTTGGAAGAATGGATCATCATGCTCTTTGTTTATTAGTATTAAACAAATAAGAATAAATTTATTCTCAATATTTGTATGGCTTTTTCAAAAAATAGTTACTAAAAATGCGTTTTTTCTTTGAAAAAAAGGTAAGAGGCGAAAATTTTGTTTGGCACATTTAATTATTTTGCTAATATTACAAGATTAAAATAAAACATTTTTTAAATTTTAATTAACAAAAATAAAATTAAAACAAAGTTGAGACCACTCCCATTTTTCTTAAAATGTCTTCCCTTTGGTTGAACTAACTCAATTCAAAAAACAGAATTAAAACAAGAAAGAACGCTATAGTCGGGGTTCCCGACTATAAGATTTGCGATACTCATTTTCCCTCTTTAAAAAAACAAAACGAAAAAAAAACGATAGAGTCGCCACCTATGGGGCTACATTAACTACATTTGTATAAGGCATAGCAAAATGTTCTATAACTTCTTTATTATTTATAAGAGCACAAAATGGTTCGGAGTGTAGTAAGACAGTGCACATATCATTATATTTCTTTTTAAACCGCAACGATTGCATAAAAAATGAGGGCGCCACAGATTTTCGCGGTTTGTGGGCGGTAAAAGGGGCGTGGTCAAGTTTTGAAACAAACTTGATCTGCGCTTTGTTTCTAGAAGTCTGTGCCTGTGTGTCTGTGTGTTTGGTGGCTCTAGCTCTTATAGTTCCCGAGATCTCGACGTTTGTACGGACGGACGGACAGACAGACATTTGATCGTTTAGTGGCTTCGTTTTAAATTTATTAATTAATGCCACAAAAAGTGGTCAAATGACCCGTAGTGCGCCGTTTAGAATCGATAACAAGACAACAACAACTCCAATTGTGAGCATTGACGAAAAAAAACTAAATTAAATTGTTGTTGGCTTGCGAGCGAGTTATCTGATACGGATAGCGTCGCAAAAGAAAAATCGGCTTGTGCCCAATGGACTATACGCGTGTGCCCATAGCAATGCTGGCTGTGAGACTGTAAGCACCCCTGATTTAACCCTTTCGTCCCCAACTTTTTCCCTGTATAATTAAAAATTTGTTTTTCTTCTATTCGTTTTTTATTGGCCTTAGAAGTATTTGAGCAAAAATTTTAAGGCGCCACGGCCTCTAGTTTTGGCGCTACCGGATGTTGCTTTTGACATGGACATTTGCTTATAATTAAAAATAAATATAATTTAACTTTACCATAATTTAGCTAAATCGTTGATTAAAAATATTTTATATTTACTTTTACCCTTTTATAGAAATTTTATAGGCTTATCACTCATTTTTAAAAAGTCTTAGCTGGCAAAAATCAGTTTTTTCCCCGACGCACAGTGGGGTATTTAAAAAAAAGTGGGACTTAATTCACACAGGCTAAATAGACTCTGCCGTATATATTTTTCTTGTGTTAAGTTTATAAAATTAAACTAAAAAAAGTTTTTTTTGGATAAGGCTTAGTGTAATTTTATTAAAAAAAATTGTTTTTCATAAAATTTTTGATGTTGAATTTTCTGACTTTTTAATTAAAAATTCATATCTTAGGAACTAATGCAGATATTTTTAAAATTTAAAATGTTTGTTATAGCTAAAACTTAAGGCTTTCAAATAAGTGCTGCAATCAAAGTGTGATTTTTCATAGATTTTCAAAGTTGAATTTAAAAAACTCAATAATTAAAAATTAATATTTTTTTTTTGGTGTTTTTTCAAAAATTTTATTTTATTTAACTAAGAATTAATTGACGTTTCATGTTTAACTTAACAAAAAAAAAAAAAAAAAAATTGTCTTGAGCCATTGAAACCGTTGACTCTCACCAAAAAAACACGTTTTTTCCGTCCAAGTTTACAACTTTGATCTCAAATATCTCGCTTATCGCACAAAATCGCACGATCAAACTTTTGTAAACATATTAGTGACACTTTAAAGTATAATTAAACAAAAAATGATCGCGTGCGGACGCGTGTGGGTCAACTATATGTCCATGCAAAGCAAAAAAATACATACATGTTGTAGACTATTAATATATAAAATTTTTTAAATCCTAAAAAAATTTTTTTTTAATAAAAAATTACCATAAAATTAAAAAAGTTTAAAGTAACGGAATAAAAAAACACACACACGTTCTTTGAAAAATGTTTAAGATATAGCGCCTACAAAATGTACCAAAACGGAAAAATATGTATCTTACGCATTAACTAAAAACTAAATCTGAACTTTGAACGTACATTGTGAAGCCCAAAAAAATTATAAAATTATAATTTAAACAGGGTTTGATAGAGAATTTGATCTTTTTTAAATTGGTATGACACCTTGTTTGAAATCGAAAAATCACTTTTTGAATTAAGTCCCACTTTTTTGAAAAATACCCCACTGTGCGACGCACGTTCAGCTTTTTTGAAAACATTTCCGTCAACTGATTTCAAAACTAAAATGAGCAGACTATAATAAAAGAAACGATTACCGTTAGCCGTTCAACATTTGAAATTGCTCACAGGCAACGCTGGGGACGAAAGGGTTAAAGAATATTCAAGTGAAACTTCTTAAGGCGCGTTATGGATTTTCGGGGACGGAGTAAAACCGAGTCAGGATCGTCACCAAAATCAGCGATACCCCCACCACCGCTCACCTCTGTCCCTCTCTCACCATTTGTTCGTTGGAACGCATTGCTCAAGATGTGCTCAGGGCGAAAGGTATGCAGACAGGCAGACAAAGCGAGATGGCAAGTCCAAAACAGAGCGACAGCAGCAATAACAACAAAATCAGAAGGAGCGACGGCGGCAGAGGCAGAAGCAGAAGTAGCAGCCAAAGGCGAAAAGACAACTGCAATACAACCGATTCGATCAGGTGACGAAAGCTTTAATATCCGAGATTAAATTTATTTTTATTAATTTATTGGAAAATTATTCCTAATTTGATTTCCAATCGGCTTCACCAGCAATTTAAGTTGCGATCGTTGAGTGTTGTTCGTTATTGTGCTTTGGCTTAAAAGGATTTCTTTGTTTTCGAAATATAAACTTAAAATATAATATAAGCATCTAATAAACATCCCAACGTTTTATTTTGTAGAATAAATGCATTTTTTATGGATTTTTATTTTGAACTTTGTACATATAAATCAATACATTTTTTTGCGATACTCGAAGAGTAAGCAAATACTGTTAACGTTAGATGTCTGTCCGTCCGTCCGTCCGTCTGTCCGCACAAACAGCGCGATGTCGGGAACGATAAGAGCTAGAACCAGCAAATTTTGCACACAGACTTCTATAAGAAAAGCGCAGATCAAGTTTATTTAAAAACCTGACCACGCCCCTTTTACGCCCACAAACCGCAAAACTCTGTGGTGTCCACATTTTTAATGCTAGAGAAAAGTGGCCCAAATAAATTATATTTGTATTGAAAATATCTACCCAAATATCTTTTGAAAATCTGGCCATTTTCAAGAAATTGTGTATACAAGGGCGTTAAAACTAAATTTTTTTTTGAAGAGGGCGTTAAAAATTTATTTCGCTCGTAAGTAGGCTACACTTTTTTTGAAGAGGGCCAGCGACCCTTGCGGCAATGAGTATCGCATATCTGATAGTCGGGAAACCCGACTATAGTGTTCTTTCTTGTTTAAAGATGAAAAACATTTAAGGGGTATTCTGGTCTAGAGACATGAATTTTAGGTAATTTTGAAGTGCTGTAAAAATAAATAAGCTATATTTTTTGCATAAATATTTTTAAACATAATTAATTCACATTAGAAGCATACAAAAAAAAATAAAAAAGTAAAAAAATTCAAAGTTCCGTTAGTTATCAGCTGATGGAGTGGGGCGTCTTAAAATTGGTGCGTGACCATACCCACGATGTTTACTCTCCTAGCAATCTGAAATCAAAATATAAAAAAGATTATCAATCTACAATAATGTCGCAATGTCTGTAACTACAGAAAAGGTACACAATATTTTTTTTTACAAAATGGCGACTGTCAAAAACAAAAAAAAATTTGTTGTACCACCTTATTTAACATTCTTCGATTTGTTTAAAATAATAAAAAAGAAAATTTTGTGATGGTTGTAGTTCCGGTCGTAGACAAGTCCCTAAAGAAGACTCTTAAAATTTCAGGTAAATCGGTTCGGCAGAACCTGAGAAATCGTGGGTATCAGATTTAAAAAGTCAGTTCGCTTAAAGTTTCAGGTGCAGCCCAACCGATTTGGATACCTGATCAGCAAAAATCTTATTCCTCCGAAAATAATTTGAATTTGGGAAAATACTCTCGTAGACATATTCTTAAATAGTTAAACTATAAAAATATGAAAAAAAACGATTCTTTTTATTTCTAGACCAGAATACCCACTTAATATATGAACAACATTGAAAAGTCATAGCGGTATGGGATTAAAAAATTCATAACAATAATATTTATGTGTAAATTTTTGTCCGTCTGTCCGTCTGTCCGTCCGTCCGTACAAACGTCGAGATCTCGGGAACTATAAGAGCTAGAACCACCAAATTTTGGGCACAGACTTCAAGAAACAAAGCGCAGATCAAGTTTGTTTCAAAACTTGACCACGCCCCTTTTACCGCCCACAAACCGCGAAAATCTGTGGCGCCCTCATTTTTTATGCAATCGTTACGGTTTAAAAAGAAATATAATGATATGTGCACTGTCTTACTACACTCTGAACCATTTTGTGCTCTAATAAATAATAAAGAAGTTATAGAACATTTTGCTATGCCTTATACATATGTAGTTAATGTAGCCCCATAGGTGGCAACTCTATCGTTTTTTTTCGTTTTGTTTTTTAGCCCCATAGGTGGCGACTCTATCGTTTTTTTTTCGTTTTGTTTTTTTAAAAAGGGAAAATGAGTATCGCAAATCTTACAGTCGGGAACCCCGACTATAGCGTTCTTTCTTGTTTTATAATGTAAACACTCCATAATTTCATTAGCTTCTTGTTTGCCACATACTAAAGACATTTCATTTTTTCACACACTTACAGTGGCTCACAGCTGAAAGTATGAAGTGCATAAATAAATAAATTGTCCAGAATAAAATTGTAATAAGTGTGAACGGTCCTTAACTTAAATTGATAATCGATAATAATCGATAGCTGCCTACTTGTATATGCATTAGTATGTAAGATGCCGGGCATAGTTAGTTAAGCTTTAGCCGCCAACCGATACACATCGTTATTAATAAAAAGACACAAAACCACCCATTTAATAGTTTCATTAAATGTAGAATACCAGTCTTTTTACATGGTGTCAGAAGATAAAACAATTAAAATAATCATTATTTTAATAAAGTTCATTGCAAGTGTACATTTCACAACAATTTTGTCACATTGCGTCATACACGGAACTGTATACAGAAATACATAAACACATACACGGAACTGTATACAGAAATACATAAACACATACACGGAACTGATATAGAGATACATCAACACATACACGGAACTGTACACAGAAACACATGCACGGGTATTTTGTTCTGCGAGTGATGCTCTAATTCAAGTTTTTGCATATTTTATTCTACAATGGCAAATAATCAACGCATTCCAAATGAGCTAGATTGCTCAAACTTAGCCATCGAATGGCCATCATGGAAACGAAATTTCATGGTTTACTTGATCGCAAACAACAAACAAGATGACAGTGAAGATAAAAAAATCGCTACATTTTTATGGCTCATTGGTACACAAGCTGCGAACATATACAACACGTTATTTCCAAATGATGGCACACAAGACAAATTGCTTGGAATTATAAGAACAACACGCACAATTGCAGCTACTAGTAGTGCCGCAGCACGTGAAGAAGAAGTTATCACTTATCGTTCATTACATGAAGTTTTAAAGAAATTTGATGACCATTGTTTGCCACAAAAGAATGTTGCTATGGAATCATACAAATTCAATATGATTACACAAAAAAGAAAAGCAATCATTTGGTGAATTTGAAACCGAACTTCGCACTCAAGTAAGCCGTTGTGAATTTTCGTGTACGTGTAACGAGTCATATGAAGACAGAATGCTTCGTGATCGCATTATAACGGGCGTCCATGACAAGAAACTGCAAATGAAGTTACTTGATGGTCAATGCAAAACATTGCAAAATGTAATCGACATATGCAAGGTTTTTGAAGCGGCAAATGCAAACAAAATGCTATTGGACAACAAACAATCCATTGCGAGCATCGAAACATCATCGGAACCGGCTGTTAACGCTATTAATCGTTTCTGCTTCAATTGTGGTGAGCATTGGACACCAAAACACGTCGAAGTCTGCAAGGCAAGAGGTCAAAAATGTCAAAGCTGTTCGAAGATGAATCATCTTGCAAAAATGTGCCGCCAAAATCGGAAACATAATACAACACCTATTGCAAGCTTGGGGTTGACTCCATCCGAACTCTTTTTCGGAAGATTGGTAAAAACAAAGCTTCCGGTTTCGAGTTCATTGCTGGCTAGAAATAACTTACCGGAAAAAGCAATTCAAGAAAAAATTGAAAATAAAAGAGAAAAGCAAAAATATTATTATGATCGAAATGCAAGATCATTACCGGTACTGAGCTTGGGTGACACAGTTATTTTTAAGAAAGATTCAAAAAATTGGCATTATGGCACCATTGTGGGTGATGTAAATGGAAAATCATATATTGTCAAAGATAACTTCAACAATCATTATAGACGAAATCGTCGATTTATTGCAAAGTCAAAAAATACGGCCTTTAATGCCAGTGATTTGTTATTTGAAGAAAACATAGTTTCTGGTAGAAATTTGGCTAAAAACAATCTTGAAGAAATCGCAATTGTACCACCCACTAATCAAAGCATGAACAGTAATATTAATGATTGTGAAGTGAATGAAACAGAATTCTCAGTGTTTAACAACGATGAATCACTGATCTCATCTGATGCATATGTTACTGCTGAAAGTGATGTTTCAGGATCTGATAGCGAGATTGAAAATGCGGTGCCACCTATTGCAGCTGTTGTAACACAACCAGTGATTACCACACGAAGTGGTTGCATAAGCCGCCCAGCAAAAAGATACGGCTGGGATTAGTATTAAAGATAGTCCATTTAATTAAAAAAAAAAAAAAAAAAAAAAAAAGAAAAGCGTGTAATAAGTGTGAACGGTCCTTAACTTAAATTGATAATCGATAATAATCGATAGCTGCGTACTTGTATATGCATTAGTATGTAAGATGCCGGGCATAGTTAGTTAAGCTTTAGCCGCCAACCGATACACATCGTTATTAATAAAAAGACACAAAACCACCCATTTAATAGTTTCATTAAATGTAGAATACCAGTCTTTTTACAAAAATAACAACTTATTTTATTGACAAAGTGGCCGTTTATTGGCAAAATAATTAAAAAACTAAAAATACTGAATTTTTTATCTCACAGCATATTTTATGCAGGCTCAAAAAAATTGTATTAGGTACTTCGTTAAAACTTAACATATTTGAACTTAAAATACGTGATATGGAAGCCCAAGATGTCCTACACAATGTTTACCGTTTTTGGCATTGATTCCACTAACATTGATGTTGTTTCTGGTGGTATAATACCCCACTACCTAATCAGAGCTTCTTTTGGCTAATTTTTTGTTAAAAAAAAATATTTTCGCACATTGTTCTTTGACGTTGACCTTCAATTTCGCATAACGGTGATGTTTGGATACTATTCCGGTGAAATCAACGCTCGAGGACACTTGTAGATTAGTCCAGACGTCACAATAACATTCTTGAGACTCGCAATAATCTTTTGGTGCAAAACAAACAAAATTTTTTTACACGATCTTTAAAATTTAAAATTAAATTATCGCTAAATATATGTAAGCTAACAAGTTTTCAATCGAGGATTCAACTAAAACTAATATTTTAGGGCCAGCAAGTAGACTTTCAGACCGACAACATTTATTACGGCCACTTTTCTCTAGCATTAAAAATGTGGGCACCACAGAGTTTTGCAGTTTGTGGGCGTTAAAAGGGGCGTGGTCGGGTTGGATCAAACTTGATCAAGGTCTTATGGTTCCCAAGATCTCGAAGTTCGGACGGACGGATAGACAGACATGTTCAACGTTTACAGTGAAAATTGGAGTTCAAAACAAATAGGGTAGTTTTTATTTAACTGAGTAACTAAAATCTAATAGTCGGGAAATATATACTAAATACCAACTATAACGTCCTTCCTTATTTTTTTTTTTACACCCTTTATATTAGTTTGGGTTGTATTTATTTATGAAAAAAAAATTTTGAGCCTTTTTTTTCCTCTTTTTTGAGGAAAAAAAAAATTAAAAAAAAAAAAAAAAAAAATAAAAAAATAAAAAAAAATATAAAAAATAAATTAAAAAAAAAAAAAAAAAAAAAAAAAAAAAAAAAAAATAAAAAAATATTATAAAAAAAATTTAAAAAAATTTTGAAGTCTTGTTACATATGAAACTTTGCATACGGTTTAAGTTTGGCTCTTCTCAAGTATAAGTTTTTTTTTCCCGACATCACCGGTATCTAAAATAGAATGTAATTTTTAAAAAATAATATTAAAAATCATCATATATTTAACAAAAAACACACAAAAGTGGCTCTTAAAAGGGGTAATATATCGCCGGGAGCAACAAAGACATTAGCGGAATCAATGCCAATGGGGCTAAATAATGTGCTAGACAGCTTGGGCTTCCATACAAAGTATTTCAATTTCAAATATGTTGGGAATTATTAAGTTTTTTAATACTTTCCTTTCCTTTGTTACGTCGGTCCTACTTCGTCCTTGGAAGGACATATGTAAGTTTGAGGGAGTGGCCGCCCGCCTAGCACGATTTGTTGCAGCTGAGCTCGTCGGATTTGGGGTGGGTTCTTTGGACGCCACTCACCTCTCCACACGTAATCAAGAAATTATTTACGTGCTTGGAAATACTAAATACTGTTAGTCAGTCTGTCTCTCAGTGTACACCGCCTGCAAGCTTCGCGAAAGCTTGATCGAAATCCGATCGGCAGTGTTTCAGCCAATGCCCTCCCCTTCACGACTTCGCGTGCCAATGGATCATTGCTGGCTGCGCTATATGATCCCCTAATGTATTTGTTGTTCGTCAAAAGTTATGTCATTGTTCTTGACCCAGTTTTTCCATTTATGCCAGTTCCCCCTTTATTTGGTTTCTACCAAGACATGGTTATTATTCTGTTTACATTATAAATTTTATTGGACAAAAATAAAGGTGCATGTTGGAATATAAAAGTGTGTAATTAATAATAAAAATATATATTGTCTGTTGACATTTAAAAATAAAGATTGTAAATTGAATGATTAAAAATAATAGTGAATTATTCTTTAAACAAACAAATAAAAATGATTAAAAGTACATTTAATTAAAATTACTAATGGTATATAAAAATGAATAATTGTTTTTCTGAACAAATTAAAATTTCATTTCTTTAAAAATACAAAAGTTTAAAAAACATAAAAATACAAGATACCATGGAATTAAAAATGATAATATATTGAAAGTTTGATTAATAGAAAAGGTAATTAAAACTCCATTTAAAAAAAAAAAAAATTAAGAATGATAAAAACTGTAATACTACGGATAATAATATTTCTCCTAGTGGAGGTGTGTGTAGCACATAAATATGTATATATATATTGGTATCATTGAGAAACATCGGTTCCGTATGGTTTACCCTGTTTAGATGTCCAACGTCGAGAGATCTCCCGGTCGAATCTTGGGCTGTTAAATGAAGTTGTTATATAAACATATTCATGTGCATTTTGTGTGTTGAGTTTTTACGATTAATTAGATTTTCACTTATCCGAATTTAATATTATTAGAAAAACATAGGAATATATATGTTAAGATGGGAATGTCAGAAAAAAAATGTATTGCTGCTGGACAGCCGATAATGGTGGCGTCTTCACTCTGGATCACTTAAGGGCGCGGGGTGCGGCCGGTCGCTGACGGGATTCACTGCGTATACGATTGTGTTTTGTTGTTATTGCTCAAAGATAGATTTCGGGAGTTGAGACTTGATGAGTATGCCAAAGCACTTGACCAAAAGATAGAACATGATCGCAAAAATGCCCAATGACATAATTATTATGGCTACTCCAAGTTGTTCAACTTTGTTGGGAGCAACGCTCGACGGTGGCGACGACTTCTCGAGATCACTCATATTTCACGGGCACCGGGGCTTCTGTTGTTGTTTTGGTGTATGTGTGCATTAATAAATGCATTTAATTCGTTTTGAGTCTTTTGTGGCCTTCGGCTATTGTTTTGGTTTTTGCATTTAAATGTATTTAATTCGTTTGGTTATTTGGCAGATATTTTGGTTTGGTTGTCTGACTGCCGGCCAGAAATTGGTTTACGCGAATTATTCTTGTATTTGTAATTGTTGTATGCATTAACTATTGTATTTAGAATAGTACAGATTTTTAACACATATTGTTTTTAAGTTTATTTAAAACCTGCTAGGTGGTTTGAAGTTTAAATTGTTTTTGGTTTAATTGTTTTCCGGCTTGTTTGTAAATAGTCGTTTTTGGGTTTAAATTACAAGGCTATTGGTTTAGATAGATTTAATGGCGCTCGGGCCAGTTGGCTGCCAGAGTGACAATTTTGTTCAACTCGTGTCCTTGATCACGGCGACTTTGGACCGATCGTTTGTACAGACGGAGAGCCTTCAGCACTACTAGGATTACTAATAGTCCAGCAATAAAGCACAGCACGTCGTATACTTTATTAATCTCGTCCTGGTGGTCTACGATTTCCACACTGTTCACCACATTGGCAGTATTATCCGAAGCTTTTGACGTTGTCGAACCCATGATGGAAAAAGGATATGCCGCACTATTTTAAGGATGTTTTATTTTTGGTCCTTGTGCCTACTGGCAGGATTTTTGATTTCACCACCGAGTACTTTTGGCGGGGTATCGCGATGCCGAATATAGGGCTTTCAGCTAAACGTTCCAGGTTCTTGACTCTTGACTTGACTATCTTTCCTACTCCAAATTGGGGGTCTTTTATACCCATGACCGTGTCAAAATTTGTCTATGGGTCACCGGAATCGAACATCAAAGTGTTCCCACTTAGGTGCATTGGTTCCCCTCTGTATTTTGATTGGCCAAGTCGTATTTTGCAATATCGGCGTTCAGATACCGACTAGTTCGATCAACCCGGCGGTGTCTTATTACCGTTGGGTGCATGGCCGTACTCGTGCTGATGAGGCGGTGTCATATTTCGGCTTGTTGCGCCGAATTCTTACGTAGTTGTTGCTTTTAGTTCTTTCAGAACGTGGGCATGCCTATTGTGCAACTTTGACATTGGTTTTCCGTTTGGTTTTCTTCTGCCTTAATACGTTGCCCTAATCGGCGTACGTAACAGGCTCGATGTCGTCGATGCTGAAACAGCATGGAATGACCCTCAAAAAAAAACTCTACGTAAAGGCGGTTACGTTGTCTTTTTCCTCGCCCAACGTGGGCCTCGACCCATACCCTGAGTTCACGAGTCTCATGTTCTACCGACAGAGTTAGCCGGGCTTTTAGTCAACGTGATCAAGCAAAAATAAACTAAGTTTTTGGGGATCAAAATGTTTAGCCTAACAAAGAGATGATAGTGCAAGTTTAAGATTTCTAAGACGGGCAACAAAAAAATATTGAAACAGACTGACAAACTGATGGACGCAGAAACAGACGGACATACATATTTGGGTTCGTGTGTAAAAATACAACAAACAAAAAAAAAGAATTAAAATAATATCAAATAACAAGCTGTACAAAAAAAAACAAAACGGGTGACGGCGATGGAGTATTCATGCTCGTCTGTTGCGGAAATAAGGGGAAGTGGAGGCTCCGGTTACTCTACTTCGTATTAAAATTTCGAGCATTGCAAAACTCGAAGTCTGTGCCGACATATGGACAGACTGACAGACGGACAGACAGACACTTGCAACGTGTCTGGTATTGGCGTACCCGTTGGGTATCATCAATAACAACAAGACGGAACGCCCTAGTCGGGTTTCCGGACTATCAGATTTGCGATATTCATTTGTCCTCATTACAAAAACAGAACGATATAGTCGTCACCTATAGGGCTACATCATCTACATTTGTGGATCCTACATTCACATAAAATGGTTCGGAATGTAGTAAGACAGTGTGCATATCTCTATATTTCT
This sequence comes from Drosophila oshimai, assembly GCA_018150695.1. Taxonomy (NCBI): domain Eukaryota; kingdom Metazoa; phylum Arthropoda; class Insecta; order Diptera; family Drosophilidae; genus Drosophila; species Drosophila oshimai. The sequence continues at coordinate 747,649 of JAECWM010000274.1, forward strand.
TTTAAAAACCGCAAAAATTGTAAAAAAAATAAAAGCGCCGCAGATTTTTGCGGTTTGTGGGCGGTAAAAGGGGCGCGGTCAAGTCTTGCAGCAAACTTGCTCTGCGCGTTGGTTATTCTGAAATACAAGCAAAAAAAAAACAAAAACCCCTCATTCTTCCCTTTTTCCAATAAAAGTAACAATGCATATATATATTTTTTTTTTTGTTGTTCAAACTTTATTAATCCCTTTTTTTTTTTTGTTTTAACAATTTAGTCCAGGGATTGGCGCCTCCTGCGCGGCTCTTCTTCCTCATCTGGTTCTTCGTGGTCCAGATATCGCACATTTTTCCAATAGAACTCCTCGCCGGGGATTCTATTGTTTGGCGAGGTGCTTCGCCGTCTTTGTGGTTTGTGGTCCTTGAAGCTCGGCTCGGCTCCTGGGAATATGTCTGCACTTGTTGGTGCAGCCATCCATATTCCAACTCCATGATTTGGGTAAGCAGCTGCATCTCGCTGCCCTTGGACGTCCTCCCCATTGAACTCCTTCCTCCTCTACCACCGCTTGGGCATTAAATAATGCCTGCTGCAAGTGGTCCAAGATGGCCAGTACAGTGGTTTCTTCGTTAGCGTCCGTTCATGTTGATGATGTCGTTGAAGTTCTAAAAGCTTGGTCGGACCGCGTCGAACGTTGAAGTCCGGTGTGGTGAATTTTTCATACCGCGAAAATGTCTTTGGCGTGGTAGATTCCAATCGCCTGCCCGTCTCCGTTCCCCAACTCATACAATGCATTGCCTTTTCTTCGTAGTACAACACACCGAATTCGGTTCGGCCCTAACTTTGCATTATACCCTTCGGCCCGATTACTTTGTTTAAAGTTCTTTCGGTACACGACCTGGCCTACAGTAAATTCCACCATGCGGCTGCGGGTATTGTATGCTTTCTCGGCTTTTTCGTGAGCCTGCGTGAGTCCCTGTTTTACCTTTGTTCTAATTAGTTCCATTTTATCTGGTAACATTAAAAGTTGTCCCGCCGTTTCTAAATCTCCCAGAAGCCTACGCACCGGATACGCACTGGCATGTGTTACCATGCGCGTGCCAAACATAGCGTAATACGGTTCCATTCCCAAAGCTTCATGGTGCCCACTTCTTAGAGCACACGCTATTCGGCTTAGCTGAGAATCCCAGTTTCGCTGGTCTTTATCAATTGCTGCCCTAAGCATTTGTAGAATGGATCGGTTTACTCTCTCGGCCGAATTGCTCTGAGGTGAGTAGAATGAAGTTCTCACGGGCTTAACCCCATATTGGCTGAGGAATTCAGTGAATATATGTGACACGAATTGTTTCCCATTGTCAGAATGTATGTGTTCTGGGACTCCATACTCGTGGAAAATATTCTTTTCCAGGTATTTGACCACCTCGGCTGCAGTAGCAGTTTTCATGGGCTGCAACCAGACAAATTTTGTAAAATGATCTAAACACACAAAAATTACTGTATTTCCTGATTTTGTTCTGGGGTATGGCCCCATAAAATCGATAAATAATCTTTGTAGTGGAAGATCAGTTATACGTTGCTGTCCCATTGGCGGTCTACTTATTTTGTTGGAGGTTTTGCTGACTTTGCAAATTTCACAATCTTTAACCACTTTTTGCACTTCTATTGTCATAGATGGCCAGTAGTAAAATTGTCGCAGCCTTGCGAGTGATTTATGAAACCCTCCATGTCCGGCGGTGTTGGCATGGTGTGATCTCCAAACTAGATCAGATCGTAGTTCGACAGGTACCCAAAGTTTCCAGGCCCTATCATTGTGGATCACATCATGTGAACTAAAACCCAAGCGTTTATATACAAAACCCTCAGATGTTTGAGTGTCTAATATTTTTCCTGCATTTTCCTCAATCTTTTGGATTAACAGTTTGTAATCCGGAGATTGAAAAGCGGGCGACTTGAGGTCTAGTTGTAATTCTAGTGTATCAGCAGAAGGCGTTTTAATTTCGTCCATATGTACTCGTGAGAGTGCATCTGGAACAACATTTAAAGTCCCCTTACGGTGTTCGATTGTAAAATCAAATGCCTGTAATTTAAGACTCCATCTAGCTAGTCTCCCGGCTAAATCCTTTTGGCCCATAAGCCATTTTAGACTAGCATGATCTGTAATAACTTTAAATGGCATCCCTTCTACATACGCACGAAATTTGCTGATACTAATTATCGCAGCGTAACATTCCAATTCGGTTATGCTGTAATTTCGCTGAGCTTTGTTTAGCTTCGCGGATACATAAGCAATCGGATGTTCGCCGCCGTCATCGTCAGTCTGAAATAAAACACCCCCCACACCCGTTGTAGAGGCGTCGCATTGTATAGTGAACGGTTTCTTGAAATCTGGTGTGAGGAGTACGGGCGCTGACACCATGTTCACTTTCAATGCCTCGAACGCTTGTATCCCCTCTCCACTCAACTCGAATTTCTTGAGTCGGTCTTTTTTCAGACACTCGTGTAAAGGTGCTGCAATTTGTGCATAATTTTGGATAAAGCGCCGGTACCACCCAGTCATTCCCAAAAACCTTCGCAGTTGTTTGGCGGAAGTTGGTTGTGGAAAATCCTGAATAGCTTTAATTTTTGACTGGTCAGTTTTAATACATCCCCCACCTACAACATATCCCAAATATTTGGCCTGGCGGTAGCAGAATTTACTTTTGTCCACATTGATGGTCAGCTTTGCCCGTTTTAGACAATCACTGACCTGCCTCAACATTTCCAAATGTTCTTCAAAAGTAGGAGAACACACCAGCAGATCATCCAGATAAACAAATACATTATCGCGCAGTGCGGCTGGAATTACTTTATCCATCAGCCGGCACATTCTCTGCGCAGCGTTACATAAGCCGAACGGCATAACTGTAAATTGATATAAGGGTCTGCCGGGTACGGTAAATGCTGTTTTTTCTCTACTTTTGGCTTCCAGTGGGATTTGCCAAAAGGCGTCTTTTAGGTCAATTGCAGAAATATAATATGTTTCTTGCAGTCGACTTAATAGGCCCTCAATATGTGGTAAAGGGAATGCGTCTTTTATTGTCCGTGAGTTTACTTTACGAGCATCTAAACAGAGGCGGTTCTTGGTGCCTTTCTGTACTAGGGTTACTGGAGAACTCCAGCTACTGTTACTTTCTTCGATCACTCCTAATCCAATCATTCTATCTAGCTCGGCAAACACCAATTGTTGTTTGGCGGGCGAGATTGGATAGTGTCGCTGTTTAATGGGTAGATTTTCTTGAGTGACTTCTATTACATGTTCTTCTAAATCGGTTTTCCCTAAGCCCATGTCTGTACAAGATGGAAATGTATTAATTAGTTTCTTTAAAATAGTTTCCTGTTCTGCCGAAAGGTCATGTGGCGTATACGCGGTTTCTTGTCTTTGCGTATCTTCTTCGGGTATGGTTGCCCCTGCCTCCACTTCTGCAATTTGCGGTAAACGCTGCCCAGGCAGCGGCAGTTTAAACTCATCCCAGAATTCAATTCCGAAATAAAACGGCTGCTGCAAGGCTGGCACTATTAAAAATTCTAATTCTTTCGTTTCCCCTTCCCATTCTACTGGTAGTGTGATCATCCCGGTAACTTGAGTCTTCCCCCCGCTCGCGGTTTGAACTTTTTGTTTTCTAAGCGTTCGTACCCTTTGCTGTCTCCCTTTCAAAAACTCATCCGCCCCTTTTCCAATACAGTTGGCGCTGGCGCCTGTATCTAGTAGCGCTAATATTTCTTCTCCATCTACTTTAGTTTTGGCATAAAGGCGGTTGTCGTTTTTCAGGCTGACTATAGAGGCTACTAATTTCTTTTTACATTTTCTGGCCACCTCTATAGTCTGATGCAAGTGTCGAAGCTTTTTGTTGTTTCTGTCTGGTTCCCCCTCGCCTTCTCTTTGATCCGAGCCAAAGATACGCGCGCGAGCCGCTTCATATTCCAATTCCCGCTGATACAATGTTTTGTATGGGGAAATCTGTATGGGGCTCGCGAGGGTTTTGTTTACTGTGCCCCCGACTCTTTGGTCGGGCGTGCTGGTAAAAAAGGTGCCGATATCGAGTGATATGACTCATCTTTGCCGCACGTATGGCACACGGTTTCATGGAACCGTGCCTGGCAAGCCGTTCCGTCTGTTGCCCCGCGCCGTCGGTAGAAATCTCCCGGCTTGTTGCAGGTGTAACAGAGGTACAGGTGGAATGGCGAAGTGCATCCGCCTCCTGGTTCTGCTCGCTTCCCGTTGTCGTAAGTTTTCTTCTCGGGGCTCTGGCGGAATGGATTCCCTCTTCCGGTTTTCTCCTGGCCGGTGTCTGGCGGTCGCCTAGTCTTTTGAAATGCCTCCAGCTGAAATTCTTCAGCCTCACTTTCTTCTTCCAATTCGTTAGCTATCTCATGGACATGCCTTGGACGTGCTCTTTTCTCCTTAATCCATTTTTCCACTTGTCTTCCTTTCTTTTTGAAATCAGCCAAGGTGGATATTTCGGTGGCCATGAGGAAATTTCCCATTTGTGAGTTCAGGTTTTCTTTGAGGATTTCCACAAAGTTGCTTTCAGGGATCTTGTTTTTCAATTTGAACTGCAAATTATGCATCGCCGAGATGTAGTCATCCAGGCTCTCATTGTATCCCTGGTGGCGCTCCATCACTTCTTTAATGGTGACGTAATCGTTGTCCGAAGTTGAAAAAGCTTTGGTCATCTCGAGTGTCAAAGACTTGTATCCATAGTCCGGGTCGTTGGCCTTATCTTCCAGCAGCTGCCAATACCATTTTAATGCGGCGCCAGTGAGTAGACAATGGAATTCCCTAAATATGTGTTCATTTGAACACTTATATAGTTCCTTCATCCGTTCCACTCGGAACAGAAAACTTTCTACCGATGTTCCCCTGCTCGAGCCATCGTACTTGAGATTCCATTTGTCCATTCGGACATTCCGATTCTCAGTTGTCGCGTAGGCTGCTTGCATACGGTCATCTCGTCTTCCCGCTGGTCGCTGGTTGAAGTTGTTGTTATTGGGTGGCGGCGGTCCTGCAGGTGAGAAATCTATACCTGCGCCGGTAGTGGCTTCGTTGGTCATATTAGGTGTTCGAAGGGTCAGATCTTGGTCCGCTAAAAGTAGTTGTTGCGGAGTTGAACTAGTTTCCCCGACTAGGTCTCTCGACGCGTTGGAACTATTAGCCTGGACTTCTGTCATCTCAATAACGCGAGACTGCAGCGTTATCATTTGCGCATTTAACTCTGTTATTTGGGTGGCAAATGCGGCTTTTATTTCGTTGCCCTGCACAATCATGGCTGACATCATCCGCTCCAGCCTGCTGTTAGCCATTGAGTAGCGCGGCCGGGATCGTGCGTGGGTGCTGGGTAACATACTGGACCTGCCTTGTGGTGGCCCTAAGTGGGGGAGTTCCCCGCCTACTGCCCCCAAGGTTTCGTCTGCCATGTCAAAGTCGTCGGCGTCTGCCAAGGTTCCTAAATTGTCAATTTTGCTGTTAAAACTCAGCGACTGGTTGTTTGCAGTTTGCGAACTAGTACCTGGCTGATCTTCCCTAGCAGTACTTTGGCCTGGCTGACCGTCTCGTCTAGCGGCTAGTGTGGCTGACCTTGTCGTTCTAATTGGTGGTAATCTAATTGAAAGAATTTTCTTCTTCCCTGCCATTTGTTTTTATTTACTCAAATAAGTAAGGCTTGTTGCCTTTATAACTGACCTACCCTCTATATAAATGAGGACGTTGACACGGTTGTCGCGCGCGCCTCTCATATAAACAAGAGAAATAAATGAATTAAAAATAATTGAGGTAAATCCTCAAATTACCGTGGTGCTTCACAACGACTGTGAAAGGCGAGATTTGTTTTGACTCGCCGCGGCTGTACGGTATGTGTACAAATATATTTATATGTATGTACGTGTGTTATTTTTTTGTTGACGACTTTTAGTTGGCATCAGCAATTTGGCTGATAATATTTTCAAATTAAATCAGACAATTAAAAACGGGTTCACTGGCAATCTGGATTACTTTTTGGGTCAAGAAACTGTCCGAATTTTAAGCCCCTTTTACTATTAAAAATTCCCTAAGTAGGTAAAGTCGACGAATGGTTTTAAATGGCCTCCACCGGAGTTACCTGTTCCACTCGTGTCCTCCTGGTGTCCCCCAGGGCTACAGACTACGAAGTTCTGCTTTTCCGGTAGAAGGCTCTTTGCTTGCGAGCTCAACCCCGGGCTACAGGCTCCTCCGATTCCTGCTTTTCCTGTAGGCAACCCAGTCCTACTAATTTCTTCTCAGGGCTTCAAACTCCACTGGAGATTGATTTTCCTGTAGAAGATACTGTCCAAAACCCCCTCCCTCCTGGTCGTCGGAAAACAAAGAGACTCGCTCGCAGACAGACGAAAGGAGCTTTATTCCAAACAGGTGAAAGGAATTGCCCCCCTGCTTTCCTCTCTCTCTGGGCTCGAACCTCTCGAAAGACCTGGTACGATGCCTAGTGCAAGCGGATAGCGTCGGCCAGAGAGATAAAATTCCGTTCTCCCGCCCTTGTAGTTGTGGTATCCATACAGACTCGAACCTCTCGGGCGGCCTGGCATAACCTAGCTCAAACGGATAGCGTCGGCTGTATGGACACGGTCATTTCCCCCTCCCCCCTTCTGTACTGGATCGACACACGAGCGACGAACCGCTACCCCAACCGATGACGACGACTTTATTATGGCTTGACTGTATACTATTAAGACCGGCTGGTGGTGCGCCGCTGTTCGCCTGCGACCCTGCTCTTCCTGGACTCGAACCTCTCGAGCGACCTGGCATGACCTAGTACAAGCGGATAGCGTCGGCCAGGAAGCGCAGCTAAATTTTATTTACGTTAAATATTTTGTCTAAAAATGGTCTACACGTTTTATAGAGAAGTTATTATTATATTATTTATTTTTAAACAAGAAACTATGTTTTTCAGATTTATGATTTAATATTTTAAAATTTAAAAAAGGGTCTTCAAAGTCAAATGTCAATTCTAAAAACTATAAGTCTCAGTTTGGAATGCCTTCCAGTTCTGCTACTATCTGTCTTTGAAGTTGATGACTTTAAAAGTACACAGCGAGAAATTATATGAATTAAAAATTTATTAAAAATTAAATTAAATATTTTATTAAAGATATTAAAAATGTTATTAAAATTGGTTTAGATAAAGAATGTGTGATTTTAAAATTCTTTAAAATTACTGAAAATTGTTTAAATGAATGTTAACATGTTTCTCGAAAAGAAAATAAATTTTTGGCAATAAAGGATGTAAGGATATTGCCTCAGTTGGGCGCCATACTTGTTACGTCGGTCCTACTTCGTCCTTTGAAGGACATATGTAAGTTTGAGGGAGTGGCCGCCCGCCAAGCACGATTTGGTGCAGCTGAGCTCGTCGGATTTGGGGTGGGTTCTTTGGACGCCACTCACCTCTCCACACGTAATCAAAGTAATTATTTACGTGCTTGGAAATACTAAATACTGTTAGTCAGTCTGTCTCTCAGTGTACACCGCCTGCAAGCTTCGCGAAAGCTTGATCGAAATCCGATCGGCAGTGTTTCAGCCAATGCCCTCCCCTTCACGACTTCGCGTGCCAATGGATCATTGCTGGCTGCGCTATATGATCCCCTAATGTATTTGTTGTTCGTCAAAAGTTATGTCATTGTTCTTGACCCAGTTTTTCCATTTATGCCAGTTCCCCCTTTATTTGGTTTCTACCAAGACATGGTTATTATTCTGTTTACATTATAAATTTTATTGGACAAAAATAAAGGTGCATGTTGGAATATAAAAGTGTGTAATTAATAATAAAAATATATATTGTCTGTTGACATTTAAAAATAAAGATTGTAAATTGAATGATTAAAAATAATAGTGAATTATTCTTTAAACAAACAAATAAAAATGATTAAAAGTACATTTAATTAAAATTACTAATGGTATATAAAAATGAATAATTGTTTTTCTGAACAAATTAAAATTTCATTTCTTTAAAAAATACAAAAGTTTAAAAAAACATAAAAATACAAGATACCATGGAATTAAAAATGATAATATATTGAAAGTTTGATTAATTTAGAAAAGGTAATTAAAACTCCATTTAAAAAAAAAGGAAAAATTAAGAAGGATAAAAACTGTAATCCTATGGATAATAATATTTCTCTCTAGTGGAGGTGTGTGTAGCACATAAATATGTATATATGTATATTGGTGGAGTTGAGGAACATAGGTTCCGTAGAGCTTACCCTCTTTAGAGTTCCAACGTCGAGAGATCTCCCGGTCGAATCTTGGGCTGTTAAACGAAGTTGTTACAGAAACATATTCATGTGCATTTGTGTGTTGGTTTTTTTACGATTAATTAGAGGTTCACTTATCCGAATTTAATATTATTAGAAAAACATAGGAATATATATATCTTAAGATGGGAATGTCAGAAAAAAATGTATTGCTGCTGGACAGCCGATAATGGTGGCGTCTTCACTTAAGGGCGCGGGGTGCGGGCCTGTCGCTGACGGGATTCACTGCGTATACGATTGCGTTTTGTTGTTATTGCTCAAAGATAGATTTCGGGAGTTGAGACTTGATGAGTATGCCAAAGCACTTGACCAAAAGATAGAACATGATCGCAAAAATGCCCAATGACATAATTATTATGGCTACTCCAAGTTGTTCAACTTTGTTGGGAGCAACGCTCGACGGTGGCGACGACTTCTCGAGATCACTCATATTTCACGGGCACCGGGGCTTCTGTTGTTGTTTTGGTGTATGTGTGCATTAATAAATGCATTTAATTCGTTTTGAGTCTTTTGTGGCCTTCGGCTATTGTTTTGGTTTTTGCATTTAAATGTATTTAATTCGTTTGGTTATTTGGCAGATATTTTGGTTTGGGTTGTGGTTTGGCTGCCAGAAATTGGTTTACGCGAATTATTTTTGTAATTTGGAATTTGTTTTAGGCATTAACTATTGTATTTAGATTGTAGTACAGATTTTTAACACATATTGTTTTTAAGTTTATTTTAAAACATGCTATGGTGTTTGAAGTTTAAGTTGTTTTAAATAGTCGTTTTGGGTTTAAAATTACAAGGCTATTGGTTGAGATAGATTTAATGGCGCTCGGGCCAGTTGGCTGCCAGAGTGACAATTTTGTTCAACTCGTGTCCTTGATCACGGCGACTTTGGACCGATCGTTTGTACAGACGGAGAGCCTTCAGCACTACTAGGATTACTAATAGTCCAGCAATAAAGCACAGCACGTCGTATACTTTATTAATCTCGTCCTGGTGGTCTACGATTTCCACACTGTTCACCACATTGGCAGTATTATCCGAAGCTTTTGACGTTGTCGAACCCATGATGGAAAAAGGATATGCCGCACTATTTTAAGGATGTTTTATTTTTGGTCCTTGTGCCTACTGGCAGGATTTTTGATTTCACAACCGAGTACTTTTGGCGGGGTATCGCGATGCCGAATATAGGGCTTTCAGCTAAACGTTCCAGGTTCTTGACTCTTGACTTGACTATCTTTCCTACTCCAAATTGGGGGTCTTTTATACCCATGACCGTGTCAAAATTTGTCTACGGGTCACCGGAATCGAACACCAAAGTGTTCCCACTTAGGTGCATTGGTTCCCCTCTGTATTTTGATTGGTCAAGTCGTATTTTGCAATATCGGCGTTCGGATACCGACTAGTTCGATCAACCCGGCGGTGTCTTATTACCGGTGGGTGTATGGCCGTACTCGTGCTGATGAGGCGGTGTCATATTTCGGCTTGTTGCGCCGAATTCTTACGTAGTTGTTGCTTTAGTTCTTTCTGAACGTGGGCATGCCTATTGTGCAACTTTGACATTGGTTTTAGAAACACTTTTCTAGGGTGCTGTTCGACAGGCGGTACTCCGATGATACAAAAAAAGTACTAGAAACTTAGTTTGGCAACTCATCGAGTTGCCAACTGACAGGAGTAAACTCTTTCAGTATTTCGAGAACAAAAGGCAGAGCAGATAGAACTATTTAATAAACAGGTCGTTCTACGTTATTGCCCTCTCACTCTCTCTCATAAAAGGGTTTGGCCAAATTTCAAGAGATGGCGCGAAATTCGACTGAACAACGAAATGTATGCAAATTATTATTTGTTATATTATTTACATAAAAAACACAAAAGTACACTTACGTTCGTAAAATATTTCTTTATAATTAATTTAAAACGGCGGTTTAATTAAGTCCTTGAAACAAAAATCCTTGATTTCCTGCACCTGGTGCTTGATCACCAGCTTGGGAAACAGCCGTTTAGCCTGAAGTTTCTTCATAGTGTGAACCGAGTCGCCCGGCTCGAGATCCACCGTAGATCACTTATAAGTCATTTGGAGGCGTAGGCGTAGGAGGATGTTAGCCCATCATTGGTGCAGCTCACAGGTGAGCCCGCCAATAGAGTGCTACTCGGCGACCGTGCAGAAGACAAGCGTTGTGGTCACTGGGAACAAAAGTCCCGTTTGTTATCCGGCAGTTGGACAAGGAGTTCACCTCCGTGTAGTCCACTCGCCTTGCGATGATGTGCCCCATTCGTTCCTTTTTGAAGGTAATTACATGCTTCTTCTTGGAAATTTTGGCTCCTCCTCCTTGCGAGATTCAGCCTCGGCTTAAGTTTCATTATTACAATTACAATGCATTACAATTTTCACAACTTAGGGTAAATCCGGGACAAGTGCCCCACGTTTTTGAAAATCGAAATGGTTGTTTCACAAATATGTTTACGAGGGCTTTTGTGATTGTTGTAGGTCGAGTAGTACTATATCCAGAAGTAAGAACAACATTTTATTCATCAATATTTTACGTTACAAGCTTTCTGTGGGATGATTAATAAAAAGTAGCAAATTTGCTAGTTCAAACATCTTCAGGGACAAGCGCCCCGCTTTTATGCTTAGGATTTAAATTATTTTGCAAACAACAACTCGCGAAAAAAAGCCATTACATTGATTCTACGGTACTTTCTAACACACATCAACACTTAATAATAATGATAAAAATAACAGATCTGGTTTTTAAAGATAATAATAAGATCGAGGTACCAAAATTGAATCACAATACGAAAAATTTTATTTATACAAAAAAACATTAATAAACAATTGTAAATTATGTAAAAACACCATATAGAATATTTTTGTTAATAAATAATAACAAACGTTTACAACATAAAGTGCTCAAACCAGATTATCAGTAGGGCGTTTGTCCCCGAGAACAAGTGGGGCGCTTGTCCCGATTGCATAGCATATGAAAATTATTAATTAAAAAATATTGGCGAACAGTAAATTTAAAAATAGTTATCTGCTAAATGATCTTGCTACATAGGAAGGTTATGATACTTCATCTGACGTCTGTTGACATTTTGACGATGAAATAACAAACATTTTTGAATCGCTAAAAAAATTTTCGCCTGTTTTTGGACCTACTGCGTATGGATTTCATAAATTGTGAATAGTTAACTTACCAAAGTACGAATTTTCCACACAAGTTTTTCATTTTGACACTTAAACACAAGTTTTCCCGAGATGGCGCTGCAATCTTATCGATGCATGATAACAATAAACAAAGTGGGGCACTTGTCCCGGCGGGGCACTTGTCCCGGATTTACCCTATTTAAAATTTGGTCGTCAACAAACCGAACACAGCATATGCAGCCCGCGAACGGAAACATATGTGACCGCAGTACTTGCTTAAAGAAATTGCCGATGACTTTTCTAAAAAAAAGGTCATACTCCGAGAAAAAGAAAAAGAATGGCCTCTTTTCGACATCGAAATTTTTCGGCGATCTGAGTACTATTCTTAACGATTCGGAAACAAGACAGGGCTGTTTTATTTGGCATTTATTTGCTATTTTTCAATAAATTCAAGACAAGCTTCCCTTTTTTTGCAAGATGGCTTCTAACGAGAGGATGCTAAATGAAATCAGTACCCCAAAGCGAATCCTTTTGCGAAATTAGCGTTTTCTAAATAAAAAACAGGAGAAAACGCTATAGTCGGGTTTCCCGACTATGAGATTTGCGATGGCCCTCTTAAAAAAAATAAAACAAGAAAAAACTCTAGAGTCGCGGACCCTCTTCAAAAAAAGTGTAGCCTGCTTTACGGCACAATAAATGTTTTACGCACTTGTATACACACTTTCTTAAAACTGGTCAGATTTTCAAAATTTTAAGATATTTGGGTAGATATTTTTGAAAACCTGTTGTCGTAGGAGAACACACGATTTTCATTACTATTATTTTTACCTCGATTGTAAGTTCATGTTTGTTATCCCTCGTCCAATGTAAAATTTTTAAAATGAAGACAATATTTCTAGCTAAGTGGTAAAAGGTTCAGTATGAAAGCTAGTTCGTTTTAAGCTGCCTTTGACATGCATTTAAAACGCTGTGTTGTGTGCGTACCCTTAATTATTATTTAAACGCTTAACAAATAATTTAAAATGACAGTAGGCAGAGTCAGATTTCTGAAATCTTTTGTTAAAAAGTTTCTCCAATTTAAACAGTCTTAAAAATATCTTTTATATTAATGTTTTCATATTCTGCCATCCGTGATTTCGCCATTATAAATAAAGGTTACAGCTTCCGCACAGAAAAAAAAACAAACAAAAATTAAAGCTTTTGTAAACAATGGGCAACAAATTGCTACACAAGGTAACCTATGCGGCAAAAATAACACATATTTAAACAAAATTAAAGAATGTACAATAGCCCATCATCCCTTTCATTCAAGGGTAATAAAGTGCCTAATTGAAATACTAGTCGAAATTGACAAGCCCTAAAATGTTTTTTTTTATGATTTTGGTTTTATTAATTTTCTTATAATTAGCCAAATAAATCTCATTTGATTTAAGACATTCGGAGCTGAAACCATCATCAGTGCTCCACAAAATAATGATAATGCTAATGACAAGAGGCCTGAAAGCGATTAAGCGAGCTCACAAACGTGTAAACAAATTGCCAGCTAACTAAGGCACTAATCACCTGAAAACCCCTCCCTTCCCACACTCACAAAGTGGCCAAAAGCTCCCTTGGACCCGTCAGATAACCCACATTTTCATGTCTGTGTCGCTCTCATCGTGTAAACAAAACTACAATTAATCAAAGATTTCACCTAACGGGACTTTATTACACGAGGCTTTGGTTAATTGCATAAATAAAGTCTGATGGCCAGGGTAGGTAGAAAAAAAGCTTAATTAAGCCTGCTCCACCACCTGCCGACTCCCCACGGACCAGGCAAATAAATAATAAAAACACAAATTGACACAAACGCACACAATAATAGGGCGATGGGTAATGAAAAAAACACGGCAATGGTTTACAGAGACAGAACAGCCAACAAGGAAGTGCAGTGTGCTCAGACTAAATCTAGGCAAGGGGAGCGGGGAATATAACAATAACCGACCCAGGCCAAAGGTTATCGTTTTAAGTTTCTTTCATGGGGGACGCATTTGGGCAGGGCTTTTATTAACCTTCTATGGTGGGGTAAGTTGAGGGGGAGCAAACGGCACTATCCACTTATATGGGGTGTTCCTGGTTCGCCATTTAAACAATTTTAATTGCCATTGTTGGGTTTGTATGCACATATAGAGTTAGGAAAAATGTATACGTTTTGTTTCGAAAATGTATTTTAGTAACAACAATTTTAATTGCAATTGTTGGGTTTGTATGCACATAAAGAGTTAGGAAAAATGTATATGTACATGGGACATTCTTTTACAAATCGTACGGATTTGAGAAAAATTTTTTTTATTTAATTTCTCTTGATCTAATAAAGACTCCACTCTAATTCCTTCCACTGTTTATTAAGCGAAACATAGGGATAATAAATTGATTTTTTTCAATTAAATAAGTTGTGGGGATCGGCATTAAAATGTCGATATAATGATTAATTTGTTACTACTTCTTATAAATAAACAATTAAGTTAAAAAATGAAATTACTTTTTCAAAGCTGAATTCTTGAACTAAATAATAAAAAAAAATTGTAACGATACGATTAATAGAACAAGAGATAATTAATTTAACGTGTTCAAGGATGGAGAAAACCATTGATATTGTCAAAAATCATAACTTTGTAAAAAAATTTTAAGAATTTTAAGATAAATATATCATAGGTTGACAAAATGCAACTGCATAGTCTTGGTTATAAACGCGTGGTATTTGATAAAAATTACAACATTTAAGCGATTTATTTAATATATCTTCGTAAGTGCGAACTCCACTTCATTGAAACGCATTTATTTTTCTGAACAAGCTTTAAAATCGCAAACAAATTGCCTACGCCAAAAACATGGTGCACTTATGTAGGTATGTAGACTCGTCTCTTTTCAACCTTTAAGGATTTTCAAAACTATTCTGCGAACATATTTGTAATTTAAACAGTTTTTTGTTAGCAACTTGGTGAGCCCAGAGTAATCCTAGCATACTACCTTTGATGACGACTCACGCAAACTTTTTAAGGACCGCGAGTTGACATCATGCACCTGGGATGTTCGCACCCTCAGCAGGGATGTTGCTCATTTTTCGAGCGATGCGCAAGTTGACAACAATATCATTTACCATTAAACTAGTGCTGCACACGGGCCTATCTCGCGAGTAAGGGAGTTATTCTGCCGACGCTTTGCAGCCACACCGACACTGCTTCGGCAAGCGCGAACGAAAATCAAATCGGTTGATGGTGTATGCAAATCTTACACGTTATTTTATTAGTGTGGGCAATACTGCATTAGCGAACTCGCCTGACGGCCAAGATCACGTTTTGAGCTAGATGAGGAAGGTTTTCAATTAAAACCAATAAATAAAATATTAGCTTTAAAGAAATGTATTTTTAATAAAGTAACTGTTAACGCAGTTATAGAAGATTTCCAATTAAAACCAATAAATAAAATATTAGCTTTAAAGAAATGTATTTTTAATAAAGTAACTGTTAACGCAGTTACAGCTTCCCCACACTTGTGAACTTATAATTGCCTACTTTTTTTGCGAGTCAACAGCCAGTATTTGGGCAAAAAAAAGTTCAGACTTAAGAGGAAAAATTTCTTGGGTCAGTCTTCGTATACTTTCACACTAGCTGAAAGCCAAGTGTATGTGTATGTTTGCATTTGGATATACATACATAGGTTACGCTTTTAAACGGGTTTTGGTGAACTTAGTTTGAGAATTGATAAACTTACTCTTAGGTTTTTCATTTACGATGTAGCCTTTTTCCGGACAGATCTGTCCTTTTTTAAACGGCCTTAGCCGGAAAAAATATCAACAAGCCCCTGGCCAAAAAAATGCAATTATTTTTATGCAATACATTTTGAAGGAAAAGTTGAATGATTTGTGCTTGATTCATCCTGATTTCAAAAACACTTTTGTGCTTTACCACTAACCACCAAAATGTAAAAGACTGTTCAAAATCAAGAATCCATCTCAAAAAGTTACATCTCATTTTGCTTAAAATGTTGTTAAAAGCTATTAAATCGATCAGATCTAATAAATACCAAATGCTATGAATAATGCACAAAAAGTTTTAAGCTAATTAATTCATTAAATTTTTTTAAAAACTTTTTTAAAAGTACTCAAAAAATTTGTTTGTTTTTGTGCCCTTTAGAAACCCCTTTAAAAAACATGTATAAGATGAGGTTACTTTGAGCTTGTAATTTTCATGATACCACATCAAAAATGTTTGTTTAATTGCAAGTTTTGTGTGAATCTGAAGTAAAAAAGTTTACCTAATAACATAAATTTGTTAAAACAATATGTTGGCTTTTTTTTTGTCCTCTTTTTACATTTGTTGTCCCTTTTTGGCCTTTTTTTTGGCTGATCTGGCCTTTTTATTGAATTGACTGCTGGCAGCACTGTTTACAACACAATTGTATATTTACTATTAAAAACAAGAAAGAACGCTATAGTCGGGTTTCCCGACTATAAGATTTGCGATACTCATTGCCCTCTTTAAAAACAGCTAGCTAGCCCTCTTCAATAATGTGTAGCCTACTTTCATGCGCAATCATTTTTAAGCGCCCTCTCTTAAAAAAAGAATTTTGCCTACTTTTGGGCGCAATAAAAATTTTCAACGCATTTGTATACACAATTTCTTAAAAATTGTCAGATTTTAAAAATTTGGGTAGATATTTTCAATACGAACAACATTTGTAAGGGCCACTTTTCTCTAGCACTAAAAATGTGGACACCACAGAGTTCTTTCCGGTTTGTGGGCGTAAAAAGGGGCGTGGTCAGGTTTTGAAACAAACTTGATCTGCGCCTTGCTTATAGAAGTCTGTGTGCAAAATTTGGTGGTTCTAGCTCTTATAGTTCCCGAGATCTCGACGTTTGTACGGACGGACGGACAGACGGACAGACGGACAGACAGACATTTGATCGTTTACAGTATTTGCTTACTCTTCGAGTATCGCAAATAAAAATATATTATATTGTAATTGCTGGTAAATTTAAAGTAGGCGTTTTTGTCGGTAGGTCTTATAGTTCTAGCTCTAGATAGTTTTCGAGATCTCGACGTTCGTACCAACGGACTTGACTTGTTTATTTTTTTATGAACAAAATGTTCAGCAGCAAGTTCTGCTCGCCTGTTTTCAACTTTCTACTTTCTACTCAATTCTTCTTCATTGTTAGTCGTTTTTCTCTCTCTCATGTTTGTCTGCGCTTAATGAACAGACCTCACTTGGCAGCAATATATTGCTATCTTGCCCTGGGCCAGGCCATGTCAACTGTGACAAAAATTATGGGGTGAGTTTTTTGGTTCGAAAAAATACTTTAAAAATGTGTAGATTGGGACAGTACCTAAAAACACTTTTAACATTTTTTTAAAATTCCGCACCGTTTTCGATATTTTGAGCTTTAAAGTTCAAAAAATTGATTTTTAGGGTTTTGGCAAAAAAATTTATAGCTCACGAACGGCTTGACATATATCGATGAATGGTAGACGCCGGCAGCGCAGTCGGCGTGATCGTCAAAAGTGTGACATCAACGACGACGCCAGCGCTTCCTGCGAGCATTTTGTATGGACAAACCTTGCACGGCGGGATAGAAAATTTGATATCAACTGTCCGAGTAAAATATACAAATTTTTATTTTTGGAACACATTAATATTATTATTATATTATTGGGGTGTTAAGTGTACCGCGACCTGTTTAGATCTATTGTATCCCCATTCAGAGCCTACAGCTCAGATATCAACCCATTTCCTCGAACAAAGTCAAGGAGTTTTGATGGGTTGATTCTTCCTAAGAGCTCATGTGATGGAGTTCTTGATCCTAAGGTTCTGCATCTTATATTTATTAAGGCCGGACAGTCTGCGATGATGTGTGTAGAGGTTTCGTCCTCCATGTCACAGAATCTGCAAGTCCTGCTGCTGGTTATTCCTATCTTACCTAGGTGACTTTTCAGTCTGCAGTGCCCGGTTAGTAATCCGGTAACGATCCTAAGTGAATTCTTCCCTAGTTGAATAAGTTCCTCGAACCTCTTCTTATTGTAGTTTTCTGTTAGAGTTTTGGCTTGCCTAAGGCCTGGGGTATTCCTCCAGTGTTCTTGCCTCATGGTGCCTTCCTCTTTCCTAATGTATTCTTTTATTGTGTGCCTTCCTATGCCACAGTAGGGTTCTGGTCCCATCAGGGACTGTTCGGCTCCTAATTTTGCCATTTTATCGGCAATTTCATTTCCGGATATGTCCCTATGACCCGGAATCGATCTGAGCGCCAGTCTTTTTAGACTGCCCAATCGGTTTAGTTTACTCTTCACCTCTAGGACTACCTTTGAGGTGACTTTGTTACTGCATAAAGCAGTAATTGCTGCTCGGCTGTCCGTAAGGATCGAGATGTCCTTTTCCTTATATCCACGCTGTATGTTGAGCTCTGCAATAGCGCATACCTCAGCCTGGCGTATGCTGGTGTAGGGTGTAGGGTGCATTTCAGACAATGTGGTCCAATCTTTCTTATTACCTAAGTGTGCTGTGGAGTTCTGCCTAAGTGTGCTGTGGAGTTCTGCTCGAAGATTAATTCGGCTGTCATTCATCCCTAGGGTGCAGTATTAAGCAGGGCATCCACAGTCGAATTTTTTTTGACGAACGTGTTGTGTTTGATGAAATGTTTCCCGTTGGTAGTAGTGTTCGTTTCAAAACTTTTGTTTGACGTTTTGTTCGAATGGAATATAAATTATTCTATCTTAGTGGGGAGATGTAGTTCATGTTGGACAAAAAGTTCGTTTAACAAATTCGACTGTGGATGCCCTGCTTTAAGGGCACCTCACCTAACAGATTAGTCGCATCCCTGTTATTTAGAATGCAACCACTACCCGTGCCCTCAGTGCTTATTCTCAGGAGGGTAGCTTTGCGTTGAAGTAAGCTCCATCAGAACTTCTAAGGCAGTTGCAGGACAGGTTTTCATTGCCCCTGTCATACATACGCAGGCAAGTCTTTGCATCTTTTGTAGCTGCTTTGGATGGTGATAAACTTAGCTTGTTTACCCCATGCAATTGCTCCGTACGTGAGAATTGGTCTCACAATCATTAGGTATAGCCATCTAAATATCTGGGGCCTGGTTCCCTAGGATTTTCCGACAGGTATAGAGAGATCTATAACACTTTTCCACTGTCTTTTGGACAAGGGAAGCGAAGTTTAGCTTACTATCTAGAGTGATTCCTAGATACTTAACCTCTCGGCTAGTTTCTATAGGAATTCCTAGCAATAAGATTTGTCTCACTCTCTGTAGTTTGTACTTCCTTGTGAAAGGAACGATGACTGCTTTGGCGGGATTTAGGTTGAGTCTCGCGTTATCTTTAGTCCGAGTTGGACGATGTCACAGAGTGTCTCTTCAAATTTGCCTCTGGCTATTATCACAATGTCATCGGCGTATCCCTGACACTGGATCCCCTTTTCAGCAAGTTTGCTGAGAAGATCATCTACCAGCAGACTCCATAGCAATGGGGAAAGCACACCTCCTTGCGGACAGCCTCTGCTAGTTGATATCGTCATGTGATCAGAGCCCAGTGTACATGTTGCCTGTCTGGATTGTAGTAGGTTACCAATCCATTTACTCGTTGTAACATCTATGTTCCTCCTAGACAGGACAGCTCGAACCGCATCATGTGATGTGTTGTCGAAGGCTCCCTCTATGTCTAGGAAGGCACAAATAGCAATTTCTTTGCTATCAACTGCCCCTCTAAGGTGCGGCATAGTTGATAAAGTGCCGTGTCTGTTTAACGGCCTGCTCTGTATGCATGCTGCGTGTGTTGCAGCGGACAGTCTCTGAGAGCTTTTCTCCTATTTATTTATTTATTTATTTATTTATTTCAAAAATTAGCAAATATCTGCCAATATACAGCCCAACCCCCACCTCCGCCCGAATTTAGGAGTTATTTTTAAAGATATGCTCCGACTCACATCAAGTGGGCGGAGGCAAGGATAGGTGACTTAAAATATTTGTTACATTAAAGTTCACGGAACATTCACAAAACAACAAGAAATACAATTCATTGTATTGAGTGCACAAAACACGAAAAGGATCGTGCGATTCAAAATTAGTCCTGCAGATTTCCTGAGCAATAGGCCGAAAGTAGCGGGATGCTCTTACGGGGACCGTAAACCGTATTTGGCCGAGTAGGTAACTAGAATTTACAAGTCCAGTGACTAGCTTGTCCTAATATTGTAGTCTACCAGTTTTTCCAGCGTTTTAAGCAAAAACGAAGTTAAGCTGATAGGTCTGAAGGACTTTGGGCTGGTGATATCTTTCTTCCCGGTCCTGGGGGATGAAGACCACCCTAGCGCTGCACCATGCACTTGGGATATAGCCAAGGGCTAGGCTGCTTACCATTAGTCTTCTTAAGCGGGTTAGGAGTAGCTCCTCCCCCTCCTGTAAGAAGGATGGAGAGATCCTATGTAATCCCGGTGACTTAAATGGCTGGAAGGTTCCAATAGCCGATTTAAGTTTCTCGGGCGTAACTATAGACTTGGCTGTCGCCCAGTCACTTGCTACTGTCCTAGGGGTTCTATGATGATCACGCATAATGTTTCCCGTAATGGGAGTACTTTCCGGGAAATGCGTGTCAAAGAGAAGTTCTGATTTCTCCCGATCCGTGGAAGTAAAGGTGTTATTACCTTTCTTCAGGGATAAATTACTATCCGTTGCACTTTTAGCCATTGCCTTGTGCAGTCTCGCGCCCTCGTTGACATTACTAATTGCCTTACAGAAGTTTCTGTAGTCCTTCCGTTTGGCTTTCCTGTTCTCTTTGTTATAGAGCGTCAGGCTTTGCCTGTACCGTTCCCAGTTCCTTTCAGTTTTTGGTCTGTTGAAGAGCCTTCGAGTGGTGTCTCGAAGCCGTTCAAGATTAGCATTCCACCATGGTGCGTCTGTTTCCCGTTTCTGTTTGCCTAGTTGACAGCTGTCTTCAAAGACATTCACTATTTCGTGACCTAGGTTGTCTACTGCTCTATCTAGTTCCAAAAGATGTCTAGGGTATCCTGACAGTTCGTTGGAAAGATTTAGCTCTAGAGTTGACCTGAATTTATACCAGTTTGTTTTCCTGGGGTTTCTGTTAGGGCTGTATCTTTTTGTATTGAAGGCTACCTCAAACAAAGTTTTCCTGTGGTCGGACATGGATTCTTCTGGTGACACATGTCAGTTCCTAATGTGGGGTTTGATTGAATTGGTTGCCAGAGTTATGTCTAGCACCTCTTCTCTTACAAATGTCGGCGTAGAGCCGACATTACAGATCTTTAGGTTATTGTTTAAAATAAATTCTAGTAGTTGCTCACCTCTGTTGTTTACATCCGTGCTGCCCCAGATCACATGATGTGCGTTGGCATCACATCCTATGAGGAGGGGGATTTTGTTCTTCCGGCAGTGGTCCACTAGCCCGAGTATTTCTGGCGGTGGACAGACTTCCTCCCCAGCAAAGTAGGCGGAGGCCACTGCTAGCTTCTGTGCGGCCCCTGTGCCGTCGATGGCTATGGCGACACAGTCCCTGCTCAGGAATTCTGAAAATATACTGTTAGTGATATCTTTTCTTATAACAATGCATGATCTGGGAGGTAGTTATCCTGGATCGCATATTACCTTTGTATCCTTCGTGCACAGGCCTTTTATACCATGGTGCCACCATGATTCCTGTACAAGGGCTAGCCCTAGGTGTTGGGAGGTGATCATCCTGGCCAAGACAGCAGATGCTGCTTTGGCCCGATGGATGTTTACCTGGGCTAGCCGAGTGCTGCTTGATGCAGCCATCAGATGGGGGTTTGGTGCCCCGTGATTTCCGGGCGATCAAGTCTTTCCACCACCGTCTATCACTGCGACCTCCGCCTCATCGCCTATTTCTAACTTCTATCGCTTTCTTCAAGAAATGCAAGTCATCGCTATTATAAAACTAAGTACAAGCAGATATAAAAAGGCCCTGCTTCACTTGCTCTGACAAAGCTAATAAAGTAAGCCCCGTTTCCGACATATATTCACATACGTTAAGTGGAGAGAGACAGTTTGCTCGAAATATGGGAGTTCGAACAGTGTATACATTTGACTTATAAGTCTATCGAAAAGGATAGTAAGCAAGCCGAAGATATAAATTATAAACACGGAAAAGAATCCAAAATTTAACTTTAACGATCTGATTTTTTCTGCTTGTCACTTAACTGTGCAGCTGTTTGCGGAAGCGGAAACTACTATCTTCTGGTCCTCCTGGTCCTGCTTAGTCCTCCCTATCTTCTCGGCTGGCCGCACCAGAGTGATAGCTTTCATGCACTATGCTCTATGCACTCGACAGGGTCTTATCACGATAAACGTAGACACCTAAACTTAACCGCGTACCTTACTTCCTGCGTCTCAGCTTGAATCCTTCCTCCTTCAAGTACCGGATATTCAGCCAGCAGATCCGGTGTCCTGGCAGGTCCTACGTGTCCTGTATGCTTTATTTATTAATTTATTTTAAAAAACAAAACCCGTCTTAGTGACTAAATTCAGACTCTAGTCTCTTAATTTAACTTTTAAATAATTTCGATGAAAGCTGATGGAAAATTAATTTTAAGAATTTCAGGTTATGGAAAATGTGCTTAGTTGCCACATCTTTTAGTGGCCGACTCAGAAAAGTAATTGTTTCCCTGGTTATACCCTTGAAGGGTATTATATTTTGAATAGTCTACTTTTTGTAACGCATGAAAGGAGCAAGGACAGAAAATAACTGTTGTTCCTTTTTTTAGTGCAAAAAAATCAATCACATGACAGAGTCCTGGAAAAAATTTAAAATTCCTCCAATTCCTCCTTCTTTATTTTTTGAAATTTTTATTCAAAACTCAACGGATAATTTTTATTTGTTCAGTTGTATTTAAAACCACAAAATAACTGTTACTCTACACAGTGTGCACAGTGTGAAAATGGTGACGAAAACTAAGCTTGGATCTTGGTTCGTATGTGTTCCCAGATTACAAAACAGAACCCTGATCGCGTTCGCGATATATTCGTAAATGTACTTTTTTACATTACATAAAATTTTAGCGTGGCGGTTTTAACTACGAACGAAATCGAAACTTTGATCGTACATTATGCAGCTAGGGTTTAACTTAAAATTTTAAGATTAACTGGCTCTTATGAAGAATTTAATCTGTTTTGACTTGGTATCACTTAATTATTAAAATAAAAAAAAATATTAATAATAAACAAAAACCCGTTTAGGGGTAAAGTACCCCACTTTAAGACGTTCCAGTTCCAAAAACTTTGTTATTAACTGCGGTCCATTTTTTTTCACCGCGATAATTTTGGAAACGAGAGGAATCATCATAGATTTTTTTTTCAAATCGGTAGAAGGCGTAGAAGACTTTCGAATGTTTTTTAATGACGGTTCCATTTTCGGTGGATTTGCTAAAATCGGTCCATAAAATTGGCTGTGATAAATGTTTAAAAATAATCGAAAATGAATTGAAACAAAACTTTGATTGTCAATATCTCCTGCAAACAATTTTTTTGCAAAAATCCTTCAATTTCCCTTTTTTATATTGAGAGTACTATGCAAAAGAGGAGTTTTCAAATTGAACGCGTTTAGGTGGCCCGTTTAAGAAATTCTGCCTGTGTTATTGTTTTATAAAAAATATATGGAACGGGGAATAATCGACCCTAGCAATAGACAGCACCACCGTACAGAAGAATTAAAAAAAACTTTTGTCAATATCAGGAACAATGGGCTTTAGTGCCATTTTCATAACTTGTATTGCCATTATTAGGAGAACCTAAAATTAAAAAAATGTTTCAAATCTATAAAAAACCAACCCCTAACCATCTTACGTAGGGCTTTATCATTGGATTGGCAAGGAAGCACCTGACATGGACGACGCTGTGGAACCAAGTTCAGCCTGAACTTTGCTACCTGGAGTACTATGGGAAACAGCTGTTTCTAGCACTCCCATATCGCATGTTTTTTTTAAACTTCAGGAATGCAGCCTTGGTTATTCTTTGAATTTTTTATTCGTAATTATTTGCGATACTCGAAGAGTAAGCAAATACTGTGAACGTTAGATATGGGCTAATCCGAGAATTTTGAAACCAGCCCGAAAAACGAAAAAAGCTAATTAAAACATATTTCTATATGGTTTTTTAACAAAAATTTGTTTCCAAATCATAGGAACTAAACTTTTCTAAGCAAAAGACAAAAAAATTTAATATTTTTTTTGGTACAACTAATTAATATTAGCAAAAAGTATTTTTTTGGTATTTTTGTCTGTTTTTTAGACCTGTTTTCATTTGTCATTTTCTCCTATTAGAATGACAATGTGTGATAACATTTTGTTCACAAAGTGTCGTTTACATGTTAAACTATTTTCTCAATTCAAAAAAACTATCAAATCGTGGCTAAAAGTATAGATAAACGCCTATTTTAGCTTGATGGAAGAAGTGTAACGTCCGCAACGTAACGTCCGCAACAAATTTAAATTAAGATTATTTTTATTAACGGAACTGGTTATCTTTCTTTTTTTAAGCTGCATTGATATGGTCATTCATTCCACTTCATTTTAAGTTATCTTACTTTTTTGGTTAACTATTCTTAATTCGCTAATAAATGTGAAAATGCACACAAACCTCAAATTTTACTTCCATTTTTTGTAACATCCGCAACGGAACTTTGAGCAAGCATAACTTTCTTTCAAAAAACGGTTAGCCTCTTGTTTTTAAATTAGTTTAAAAGTGCACTCAAGAAACTGCATATAGCAAAATTTTCATGAAAATATACCCACGTCAACGGCAGCTGTGTCAATTCTAACAATCAAATTTGCGTACAAATGTAACGTCCGCAACGCAGGATTAGCCCATATGTCTGTCTGTCCGTCCCTCTGTATAAACGTCGAGATCTCGGGAACAATATCAGCTAGAGCCACAAAATTTTGCACACATGTGTGCAGTGTAGAACACTTTTTAAAAATAATTTTTTAAACAATTGTTCTTAAAAGTTAAGTTAATTTATAAATTAAATTTTTAAAATTTTTTTAAGGGGAGCTTCTCATGTAACACGTCAAAAAGTAGTGATTTTTTGGGATTTTTTTTCACTCGGAAAATAAAAACACACACAAATAATTTTTCGCATATATTTGAAGACATGTTTGAAGTATAAAAAAAAATTTTTTTTAAAGTCTTAAAAAACAAAATAGCGGACTTATTGAAGGTCGCGTGCGGCGCGATTCGGCTGAGGTGTTTATCGCGGTACAGTGGAGCCCAAAGTTTTCATCTGAAACATACAACAAGTAATTTTTGTTATTCAGCAAACAATAAACGAGTGCGTGAATGTCTGCATTTAAAAAAATTTTCTTCTACAATATTGAAATCACGTCTTGAAAAAAAGTGCTGTTTTTTCGTCATTTTTTGTCGCTAAATAAGGCTTAAAAGTGTATAAAATAATTTTTTTTCACAATTCCAGAAATTCACGCACTCGTTTAATTCATAATCAGCAAAACACTTTTTAAAAATCAAAAATCGGTTCAGTAGTTTTTGCGCAATCGTGTACCGGGTTTTTAAAATCATAGTTTTCAGAAAAAACGGTTTAAAGTTTTGAGCTAGCGCCAAATCGCACACAAAGCGCGACCGAGCGCACTGATTCAATCAATCATATCCTTCATAATATTTAGAGTTGAGTCATTAAACTTTGGAAATATACTCCCAAGACGTTATTCTATCAATCTATGAAAAAAAAAAAATTTATTTATTTTTAAATTCTACATGAGAAGCTCCCCTTAAGGGTAAAACGATTCTCTTGCACCTTAAAAAAATTTCGTCGATATATGGGCTAATCCTGCGTTGCGGACGTTACATTTGTAAGCAAATTTGATTGTTAGAATTGACACAGCTGCCGTTGACGTGGGTATATTTTCATGAAATTTTTGCCATATGCAGTTTCTTGAGTGCACTTTTAAACTAATTTAAAAACAAGAGGCTAACCGTTTTTGAAAGAAAGTTATGCTTGCTCAAAGTTCCGTTGCGAACGTTACAAAAAATTAAAGTAAAATTTGAGGTTTGTGTGCACTTCCACATTTATTAGCGAATTAAGACTAGTTAACCAAAAAATTAAGATAACTAATAATGAAGTGGAATGTATGACCACATCAATGCAGCTTAAAAAAGAAAGATAACTAGTTCCGTTAATAAAAATAATCTTAATTTAAATTTGTTGCGGACGTTACGTTGCGGACGTTACACTTCTTCCACCAAGCTAAATAAGGTGATTATCTATACTTTTAGCCATGATTTGATAGTTTTTTTGACTTGAGAAAACAGTTCAACATGTAAACGACACTTTGTGAACAAAATGTTATCATAAATTGTGATTCTAATAGGAGAATATGACAAATGAAAACAGGTCTAAAAAACGGAAAAAATACCAAAAAAAACTTTTTGCTAATATTAACTATTTGAACCAAAAAATATTAAATTTTGTTGTCCATTGCTTAGAAAAGTTTAGTTCCTATGATTTAGGAAAAATTTTTTATAGAAATATGTTTTTTTTAGCTTTTTTCGTTTTTCGGGCTGGTTTCAAAATTCTCGGATTAGCCCATATGTCAAGCCGTTCGTGAGTTATATGTTTTTCGCCAAAACCCTAAATAAAATTTTTCGAACTTTGAAGCCCAAAATATCGAAAACGGTGCGGAATTTCGAAAAACTGTTAAGTGTTTTTAGGTACCGTCCTAATCTACACATTTTTATAGTTTTTTTTCGAATCAAAAAAATTACCCAAAAATTTTTGTCACAGTTGACATGGCCTGACCCATATAAACGCACATAGCAAGGCCTGAAAAGTTGACGAACAGGTAGGAATACCAAGTATAAAAACAAAATGAAGATGTAGCCTATTTTGGGGTTTATTGCTTAATGCACAAAACAAATTTAATTTTTTAATAATTTTACTTATTTTGTTGGCCCAGCAACCCTGCCGATTTCACCAGCTTTCCCAGTCCATTCGGTCTTCACTTCCGATTGAAAGGTTGCTTTCGGCCTAACGATAATAAGAATGTTAACATTGGCGACCTGACTGCTGCGGGTCTATGTTGGAAACCCACTGCACAGGGTTTACGTAAATGTTGGAAACGGTGCCACGTAGCGTGTCAAAGCCCTGATTAAGGGGAACTGGCTTGGCCCGCTTGTCCACCTGCTTCATCCAGTTCTTCCAAGCTCCCTGAGAGCGATGCTTGCGATCCTCCTCCAGCTTCCTTTTGCTATCCTGCAGTCTGCGCAGGCGCTCCATTTCGCACTGCTGCTGCTCCGCCTTGATTCGCTCCCACTCCTTCAACCGCTTTCTGGTAACCTCAGGCGCCACCTTGCGCGTGGGACCGGTGCCGGCTCCAGAAATCGAGCTGTAGGCTGAGAAACTTTCCGAGCCCTTTTGGTTAAGAGTGGTGGTCTTAGTCAACTTCTGCGAAAGCTGCTGTTGCTTTTTCTGCTGCTGTTCCTTACAGCGACACCATTCCTGGAAACGCTCCTTGGACATTTGATGGCGCAGGGCCGCCTCCGCCTCCCGCTTCTCCCGCTCCTGCTTGGCGGCCAACAGAGTCTTCTGCTTTTGCGCAGCCTTCCGCGCCTTCCAGTCTTCAAAAGCCGCCTGGCCCTGACGCTCTTTGTTCTCCTCCAGGTTCTTGTAGAAAGTGGACGTGTCCGAGGTGACGCTGGCCAGGCTCAGCGAGGGTACGATGTTGCTACGCCCGTCAGACGGCGCTGCCCCGCCGTACATCTCAGACCAGCTGCAGGTCGACACCGAGGAGCCATCGTGTAGTCGGTAACTGCCCCGGCTGCTTAGGTCGTAGGTGCGACTGGACATCTGGCCCTGGTCAGCTTCGTCCCCAAGGTCCGGCGGTGAGCTCTGATTGTCCTTGGAGGCAATCTGCTTCAAGAAAGTTCTGCAGCTTGAGCCATTCATTTTGTCTTGCATAAAGTAGGTTTTTTTGCTGTTGATGTCCAGGGTATTCTGCTTGAAAAAGGTTTTGCCACTGAGATTATTCAAGTGGTCAAGATCATCTGCGCGCTGGGTCACGGTAGGCGTGAAGCTGCCAAAGGAGCTAAGGCTCTGCACATCCTGGTCGAAATTCATAACTGTCTCCGTGTCGGTGGCAGCCACGTCATCCACTATGCCCATCATGGACTTTAGATCAACTGTTTCTTCATTCACATCCTCAAGATCCTTTACACACTCTAGTTCGGCCACTTCATCTTGCTCTTCGTCTTTGAAGTTGATCATGCTGCTGCACAAAGCATCGTTAGCCTCCTCCTCCTCCAGTTGATTGCAAAAGCTCAGAATTGAATCTGTTTCACTGTGCACATCCGTTTCCGAAACCGCAACACCTTTGGTATCGACCTCAGTTTCCATATCGGCTTCCACCCTGCTATTATTACCGGACTCCCCATCTTCCTGACCCACGAATCTGACGGTGGGAGCACCGAAAGTCCGGTTCGTGTAGCCCAGGACCGACTCAGACTCCTCGTCGCTTATGTCTGACAACGGCAATGGGCGGATAGTTGGTCGGCCAGACACCTTCTGACGATCTACCATCGTGCCATCGCTGCTCCGACGCGCTACAAAGGCCATTCCAAGTCTGCGGTAATCAAAAAGAGTGAGGATGTAAGGGTTAAAACAGAATATATATTTTTAGTTGTCGATGATTTGTTGTGTTGGTCGAGTGTCTGTTGACTAGTAATGTAAACCTAAACAAAGCCAAACTGAGGGTTCTAGCACAGATTACTTAGGCTGGTAAACACAGATAAAAGAAGAAAAAACCATCAAGTCGGGTTTTACGACTATCAGATACTCATCGCACTCCATAAAAAAATAGTTGCTTGCATTCAGGCACAATATTTGTCGAAGGCACCTGTATTCAAATAACGTTCCTATAGGGAAGGCTTTTTTATAAAAACCCAGATTTTCAATATTGCCCGATATATGCACCTACACATATCAAAGAGTTTCGCGACATGTCGGCGTTGAAAGGAACATGGTCAACTTTTAAACCCATCCTGATTTGGGAAGGGTTTTTACAGCTCCGCCAAACATTGGCAACGAGTAAAGGGTAGAATGAAGAAAAAACTAGAGCTCTGCTCTAGTAGACATGAAATGCAATAACAACAATAACAATTTCAATTAAATAACATTAACAATTTCAATTACAATTAATTATTTGCGATACTCGAAGAGTAAGCAAATACTGTAAACGATCAAATGTCTGTCTGTCCGTCCGTCCGTCCGTCCGTCCGTACAAACGTCGAGATCTCGGGAACTATAAAAGCTAGAACCACCAAATTTTGCACACAGACTTCTTAAAACAAAGCGCAGATCAAGTTTGTTTCAAAACTTGACCACGCCCCTTTTACCGCCCACAAACCGCAAAAATCTGTGGCGCTCTTATTTTTTATGCAATCTTTGCGGTTTTAAAAGAAATATAATGATATGTGCACTGTCTTACTACATTCCGAACCATTTTATGCTCTAATAAATAATAAAGAAGTTATAGAACATTTTGCTATGCCTTAAACCTAGTCTACATACATACATATTTTACATACACGTGTCTGTGAATGTAAAATTTACAAATGTAGATAATGTAGCCCCATAGGTGGCGACTCTATCGTTTTTTCTAGTTTTGTTTTTGTAATGAGGGAAAATGAGTATCGCAAATCTTATAGTCGGGAAACCCGACCATAGCGTTCTTTCTTGTTTTTATTTATAAAGGCTTTTAATGTTATAATTTATTGTTTTTAATTTTATGTGAGTGTGTCAAAGTTTTGTTTAAGTTTATCGATAATTTTTAACGTTGTTTGCGCATTCAGTAGCATGGTCAGTCCTACCCAATCAGTATATGTATGCATATACATTTAATGTCACTTTTATTTAATGTCGACTTGCTACATCACAGTTACCAAAACCTTCAACTCCATAGAAAAGAGTGGGTACGACAAAAATTTTAGCGAGTAATGACGCACATTTTTTCCCTGAGGCTGCTCTTATGTATATGATCATTCCATATGACCAAGCACTTTTATTTCTTAGGATTTAAGCTCAAGCCATTCTTTGAAGCCCAGTGATCAACATTTAACAAACAAATACAACTTCTGCAGCTTTATTACTAAAATTTTTTGGCATAATAACAACCTAGTTTCCAAGTCTCTGGAAAGGTGGATGTTGTAATTGCCGTGTTGAACAAATGTGTCAAATGGCTAATAATTTTTGGCAGTATTATTTTTACAAAGTTTGGATTTACATCAACAAGTCCTGTAGCCATTGATTTAGGTTGTAGGATAAAGTGCTGCCAATTTAGCCTTTTTGCAGACAGATGTGTCCTTTTTTGAACGGTCTAAGCCGGAAAATATTCCAAAGAGCCTTTGTCCGAAAATCTGTCCTTTTTTTTGACAGTAAATTTTGAAGGAAAGGTTTAATGTTACAACAACGCGAAAGAAAAATAATGTTTTTTTGAGAAAAATATCATAGGAGGCAACGTAGTTATGTTGAAAAATTCGAAATCCCCGATTTTTTTTCTTAAAGGGTTACTTTGTCAATATATTTTGTACACCTTTTAATTTAAATTAAATTTTGTTTGCTGACTATGCGTAGAATTTTTCTTCGGCTTTCTTGAACTACTGCCATGACACTGTCCCGATTCTATTCGGTACACCGTCCACAAGTACTGTTCAAAAGTTTAATGCAGCGCTCTGTTCCTTAGATGTGGTTATGGGATTTTTGGGTCTTCAAACGTCTGTTTATCCATTATAATCTTTCAAGAATTTTTATAAAATAGTTGGATCTTCTGAATTGTTCTCATCATCAATGTCAATATTTGTTGTGTAACTTGTGCACTTACAATTCATTTTAAATTTCTTCTGGGTTTTAAATTTAAAACTGAGTTATAATATTTTATGTTGAAGTGCAATTGGAACATACACCCTCATTACGTATTCCGCAAATTAATTTAAAGAAGGACTGTTCTTGCTGACATATAGTCTAAGCAATGTATTGGCTCTTGTTTACCATCAAGAGCGCGCAATTGGCCCGGGCTTGATATTGGCCAAGTCGACAGAATTGTGGCCCTCGGAAACGGCGGTGCCGATTCTCTATAAATATTTGACATCAAAAGATAATCATTTAACGTATTTTAGAAAGCGTTTAATAAACGTTTATAAACTTGTAGGTTTTTATATTTTTTTTAATCTTTTATTTTTTTGTCACGTTTTCGATCTTCTCGATCGGCGTCCCTTGGATAGTGTGTCCGTCCAACATTATTTACAATTTCCTTAAAAACTAAATCGATTAATACTAGATTGCACTTAATATACTAAATAATAATATATACTGAAATTACACAGCTTACATTCGGCCAATCCTGACTCTAGATCGACCTCGATCTTCACATATTTACTAACTACATAATCAACTACACAGATTAACGATTTTTGTACACGATTGCACCCAAGGTTTAAGTCTGGCGGCTTCAAGAATGCCCTTGTAAGGAAGCTGGGTGAGCTGGCAATCCTCTATGTCGGTGACTTCGTATCTATCATTCGGGAACACACGGTTGATTTTATAAGGGCCACTGTATTTCGGTGAGAATTTCTTACAAGATCCCGGAGTAACGTCAACATTTCGGATAGCTACAAAATCATCAACCTTATAACGTAGGGGTGCCTTATGTTTCAAAGCATATCGAAACTCATTTTGCTCTTGTGATAGTTTAATATTCTCGCTAGCTTTTATCCTTTCAGAGGTAATATCACACGGGTTAAAAAGGCTAAACTTCTCCTCAATGTACTCGGATAATTCGTCTACAACGGGTCCTCGCTGGTTGCTACCAAAAAGCAAAATACTAGGAGTCTTTCCGGTACTCTTCTGAACGGAATTATTAATTGCAAATTCAACTCGGTTGACTAACTTGTACCAATCGGATTGGTTCAACGGCTCAGATAGTTTTCCTAACATCGGGGTTAACACTCGGTTTATGCGTTCTACCTGACCGTTTGCCTGAGGAGCAGCGGTAGCAACTTTAACGTGTTCTATATTACGATCACTTAGGAAACTAGAAAACTCAAATGATGTAAAACAGGTACCACGATCCGAAATAATTCGTCGCGGTCGGCTATAATACTCAAAGTATTTCGAAAGACTGCAATTAACTTCTTTGGTACTGGTAGAATTAACCGGGTACAATTTCACGAACTTGGTAAAAGCATCGATAGTGACCAACAGATGTTTTCTTTTCGAATTGATGCAAGGCAACGGCCCCAAATGGTCGATGTGAAGGGTATCAAACGGAATTGGGGCTTTAGGAATACTATGAAGGGTACGGTCATGGATACTTTTAGGTACTGAATGAGGATGCACGGCAAACAATTGCGGATAAAGGATTCAACCTTGGTCCTCAACAATGGAAACCAATACTTGTCTTTCAGGTCATTGACACACTTATCGACACCAAGATGACCCAACTTTTCATGGCTTAATCTGATCAACTGTTCTTCCATTTGAGTTGGGGCATACAAACATAATCTTCCGGCATTATTCTTTCTGTAAATTATTCCGTCAACAAGTTCAAAACAACTAACGGCTTCTCTTTCTAATTTATCACGGAGTTTGACAATTTCCGGATCCCTAATCTGCTCGGTTTGTAAAAGTAAATCTATATCCCCCGGAGTAGCCCCCACTACATTTACAACGGTATCGATATTTTCATCACACGGGGAAAACGGTTGATGCGATTCACAAGGATCTATGGAACTATCGGGGACAGCTAACACGGGACGACTAACGGGATCTAACTGGTTTAAGGAATCACACGATGCTAACGGTTTATCATTACCGTACGGACTCAAGGATCTAACGGTCTTACGCGGGTCTACCGGGTTCATTTGGCTAACGGATTCACACGGATCTATCGGGCTCAAGGAATCATACGGCTGTATCGGTTCTTTAACAATATCATGAAAAGATTTCGGCTTAGTTGAAAGTACACACGGATCGCAAATTTCATCTACCACGGGATCTAACAATTCGGGTTGTCGACTCAAGGCATCAACGTGCGTCATACTAGAACCAGGTCTATGTACAATAGAGTAGTTATAGTTTTCCAATTCTAAAGACCATCGCGCAATACGAGGATTTATTGATTTCTTACTTAACGTCTGAACAAGGGAATTACAATCGGTAACTATACGGAACGGTTTGTGCTCTAAATACACACGGAAACGTCGGAGAGAATATATTATCGCAAGGGTCTCAAGCTCAAAGCTATGATAACGAGATTCAGCGGCTGTTGCTTTACGAGAATAGAAAAAGACTGGATGTAACTTGCCATCATCTTGGCGTTGCATCAACACGGCTCCAAACCCGTGAGAGCTCGCATCGGTATGAAGTTCGGTTTCACTATGAGGGTTGAATAAGGAAAGAACGGGCGGACTTGACAATGCTTTCTTTAAACTAGTAAAAGCTTCCTCTTCAAGTTTTCCCATCGGGAACGGACCTCCACTTTTAAGCAGATCGGACAGTGGCTTAGCAATACGTGAAAATGACGGAACAAACTTACGGAAGTATGAGAAAAGGCCTAGACAAGAATGTAGAGATTTACAATTCAGAGGTTCAGGGTATTCACGAATGGCCTTTAGGTGTGTCTCGTTCGGAAGAATACCATTCATACAGACGTTGTATCCTAAATAATCAATTCGCTTTTTTAGAAATACACTTTTCTTACAATTAATTTCAAGACGGTTCTCATTTAGACGGTCTATTAATTTGGAAAGCAAAACAAGGTGTTCTTCTACTGTACAAGTCGCTAGGATGATATCATCCATATACACCCAGAGAAATTTATTACCTAAAATGCTTCAAAATTGCCTGTTATTCTAGGTCATTTGACCTAAATTGGGCTCCAATGCAGGTATTGCCTAAAAACTAGGCACTCATTGCCTACAAGTTTTTAGGCTATAAATAGCCTAAAATTTAGGTTTTTTAGGCAACGGTTAGACTAGGTTTTAAGGCAATGTAAACCCAAATCGATTTTCTTTAGGCAATAAAATATAGCCTTAGTCTCAGTATAGTTTTTAGGCAATAAAAACCTGTAGTTTTCCCAATAAAAACACACAAAATTTTGTTGATTTGATTTAAAATTAGCCTTTATTTTATTATTTTTTATAGTCTAAAATAGCTTTGGTTTAACATAACATTTAGAGTTTAAATTATGGATATGTACAGGGGGGTTATTAACATGTTTCAAATTGATTAGTTTAAAACTAAGTTCATTGGTTATTTCATATCTATTATAATGTTTTGTGTACTTTGTCTCTAGTTCTTGACAAAATAACAATATGTTTTCATTTAATACTATAATATCATTAATTTTAAAAAATAAAGATATTTGCTTGATAAAGAAAATTAAAAAGCCCCGCTTAAAACAGAAGCCATGATTTGTTACATATAAATAGCTTCGTGCTGTAGAAAATCTCTATCCGGAAAAAAAGAAGTAACTCTCTCATAACGTATTGAGTTTTCAAAAAGACTTGAGGACTTGCTGAATTCAATTGTTTTTTTTTTGAATAATTTAAAATTTATAATTTAAAGTTAAATTTATTTGGCTATTAATATTTTTGCAATATGATTTAAGCTCTCGATGCTTTGATTCTTAAATATTTTATTTGCCAGCTGTATTTCACAAATTCCGATGGAATTTTGATACAGGTCCAAAGTCCACACACCAAAGTTTTCTTTGCCAGCTTTGAGGGTTTTTTCCCCTTCGCTGCGACACTACAATTCCCAACCGGTTGTAGTATCGTGGTGATGGTAACCCAACACCGAAGTTGGTAAAATCAGCAAAAATAGTCCTGATGAGATGTCTAGCAAACATCGAAACAGCGCTGTAGGCTATAAGCTTTGCTCCTTGTCTTTGACAAGAACTTTGGTGTGTGGCATAAAAAGCCGGTATTAGATTTACCTATACCGCCATAGACCTCGAGTCCGCTAAAAACGTACTTAACCACAAAATAGGTCACAAAAACAAGCCAAAATAATTAAATATTTTATTTAATTGAACAAGTTAACCAAAAAATATAAGCTGACCATACAAGGAGATTAAAAAACCATATTACAGAAAAAATAGCGTTCTTCTAATTAAGAAAAAGAGTTTATTAATCTTTATACTGTATAACTAACCTCAGCTTTGGTAGGAAAAAGAAATACGATTTCTTCAGCAATCGTTTTAAATTCCGTGGGTTCCACAAATAGATTTACGATGTTTAGCATTCAAACGGTGGTGCATGCGATAGACATTTTGTATTCCCTTAAACAGCAGGGATTCAGATAGAATTGATAAAGCAGTAATCTGAATTTAAAAATAAAAACAAAAATGTTAAAGTATAATAAAAATATCTTAAATTAACTGTCATTTCAAATAATATGTCAGTACCTGATAATTTTTGAAAACATCTTTTAAGGTTCTTTCTGCAAAATATATATTTATATATTATATATGAGTTTCTTTGACAAAAACACAACAAAAACAACAAACTTACATTATTCATCCGTATTTTAAGGGCATGCTCCAGTTTCACTCTGGCTCCGAACAAATGCCTGGGCACAATCTCCTTTAACTGGTCAGTTGTTCGAAGAAATCCATGTCTAAAACATAAAAGCCGAAAATTAAGTTAACAATTAATTAACTAATAACTAATAACTTAAGCAAAAACAACAGTATTCGGAGCACAGCGTCCTTGCATACATGTGTGCGCATACATACATACATACATGCAAAGCACATTCTTTTGCCAAAGACACAAATTACTCTTTTCTTGGCTCAATTCTGCAATTTCTTTTGCATTCTGCAACTGCAGTTTCTTGCAAATAGGTTTGTTAATAGTTACTTTCACTTACCTGTTTGCCTTTGATAGCTCCTTTTTTGTTTTTAATTTTCACACTTTAACTTAACCTTCAATCGCTTTTTTTTTATTATGACCAGTGTGACCACATTTTAAGAGTACAAATATACCAACTAAACTTGACGATGCCGTTTTGGGATTCACGCAGGTATTTTTTTTGGAACCGGGTTTGACAGTTTTGCTGAAAAACTACCAATTTACACATTACGGAGAAAACTTTAATTGAAAAGCGATTAAAAGCACGTCTAACAGCGATAGCGAACAGTTGTGACCAAGGTCCGTAGTCATTATAAGTTTTATTTTAAAAATCTCAAAATAACGATTACTTTTGATTTTTATTTTTTTGATAAAAAATAATGATTACTTTTGTTTTTTTTTTATCACAAATAATCATTATATTTAATTATAGTAATATTAATCAAAAATAATCATTATCTTTGAAGAAAATAATAAAAATCCGAATTTTTAAAATCATTGCGGATATGCATAGTATGCACACAGCTAAAGATTTTGGTATAATTAATTAATAATTATTATTAATTATTAAAAAAAAAAAAAAATTATTATTTTCGGTCCCTGGTTGTGACAGTTTCATTCCTTTTTAAATAAAATATTGAAAAAATTTTGCTTACAATTTGAGTCCAAATAGCCTAGATTGTAGGTCATGTATGCCTAAACGTTTATTACCTAAAAATATGTTGTTTAAGGTAAAATTACCAATTTTTAGTCCATCCATTGCCTAAAAGACATTTTTAAGGCAATAAAAACCAAGTTCCTAAATTTCTAGGAACATTTTTTTTCTGGGTGTAGACATAAACCTGACGATTACGTATCATTTCATGAAGTACGTTGGAAATGAATCGCTGAAACACGGCAGGTCCATTTTTTAGGCCGAATAGCATACGCAAATACTCATAGTGCCCGTCGGGTGTTATGAATGCAGTGTATTTCACGGACTCGGGGTCCATACCGATTTGGTGGAATCCACTCTTTAAATCTACAACTGAAAAACCTTTTTGCCTTCGAGATATTCTAAGCAATCTTCTATCAATGGGGACGGAAAGTTATCTCTAACTGTCAATTTATTTAACGCTCGGTAATCAATACACATGCGGATTTCTCCATTCTTTTTCTTGACAAGGACGATGGGAGATGCATAAGGGGATTGACTAGGTCTAATAATATTACTAGCTAGCAACTCGGCAACGGTTTTATAAACAACGTCTCTCTCTAAGTATGATAATCTTCTTGGTGCACTATGAAACGGTGTAGAATCTGTTAATCGTATGCTCATTAAACATTTAGGCGACCCGTACGTATTAGGTACATATATTATCCAAATAATGCTTGATGATACCACTACATTTCTCGGCCGAAGAAACACCAAAATCAAGGCCTATATTTACATTATCAAGGTCATTCGACATAGCTCCACAAATGCTTTTCATATCAAAAAGCCAATCGGCGAGGGAATTATCAGGAATCAAGGGAGCATTTGGATTTACAGAACCAGTACTTAATTTAAAAGGTTGTGTTTTATCTAAAATTAATCTATTATTTATATCGCCTAGCAAGGATGCACAGAATGATTCATTAACGAAAGCAATACGATTGTTTATTGAAATTAAATTTGATTCATTTCTTTCATGATTTCTTTTCACAACAAGTTTTATATTGAGTAACTTAAGGGCGTCTCTGCCAAGAAGGAGCGCTGTAGGTAGGATGAGATCGGGAATAACGTAGACTTCTAAATCATAATACTTTTTCTCGAACAAAATTGAACAAGGTACTTTTCCGTACGTGGGTATTGATGTGCCACCAATTCCGCGAAAGGGGCATTTCTTTAGCTGATGATCTTCATTTAAATATGGGTAATATGACTTTCCCAAAAAGCTTATTGGGCTTCCGGTATCTAATAGAGCGAAAACATCTTTAATAACAGTGCATCCTGCTAAACTACTTAATCTTAAACTTACTAACTGAATAAACGGTTTGTCATCCATGGTTTCCTCAGCTTCCGGCAAGGTGAAGCCCACGGTGCGCTTGGGACACTGGCGGTGCGTATGGCCCACTTCAAAACAGATGAAGCATCCGTTGTCCAGTCTTTTCGGCTTCTTGCAGTCCTTGGCGGTATGCCCCATTTGTCGGCAGTTGTAACACCTAATATCCTTCGGAATTACGGCTCCTGGGCGAGGGATCATGGTGACGGGCTTACGATTGGGCTCCGGACGTACAGACTGGAATCGCATTAGCTTCTGGCGTAGTTCATCCAACGTGATACAGTAGTAGAGTGGAGCAGCGCGCCCACTGTGGTCCTCCAGTCCATCGACGATGTACTTTACGACGTCTACTTCATCAAAGTTCCCTTGCTGGGCAATATTGCGCATCGTGATAAAATACTGCATCAAGGTTTCGGACTTCCCAATTGTGCGTTTTTGCAGTTGTTTAGCAATTTCCTGGTTTGACATTCTGTTTCCAAAGACTTGAGTAAGCATGGCGCTCATTTCTGGCCAGGAAGACACCTTCTCGTACAGCATGTATTGCCTAGCTGATCCTCGGAGAAGACGGGTGCCAATAGATAGGCATTGTGTAACGCTTAGTTTATGGACCTCGGCAGCTTTTTCCAATTCACGGATCCAAACTTGGACTGATAAGTTGTCATCTCCAGAGAACTCCGGGATCATGGCCTCAACATCCCTTAGATCGACTTGATGTACGGAAGCATTCGGTGTAGTCATGTCTTCCAATTCGGCGACTTCCAATTTCAGTTCGGCTAGTTTCTTTCTGGCGGTGTACAGTTGCATCATCTGATTGATTTCCAATGTTTCCTGAGCAATTGCGCGAATGTTCTGCTCGACTGGTTCCTGCCTCGACATGTTTATACCTGTTTGCTGCGAACTTCCAGAAGGTTCCGAGAACGGCGTCACAGCGTCGGCCATTTGCAATTCCTCACCCCCGATCAGCGTTAGCATGCGGTTTGCAAGCTTCGGTGTGTTCGGAGAATCCTGCTCCTCATCCTGACTCTCGATCTCTGCATTTTCGTTGTCCTCGATGATAGCCTCTAGATTCCATGCACGGTTCAACGCCGCGCGGAGTTGGTGAATTGTTGCATCGGCCCCGAAAGTTATGTTCTTCTCGGAAAGGAGTTCCAGAAGTTCGTCCTTGGACATCTTAATAACATCGCTGTATGGTAACATCGCGTAACACTTGGGCAAACCCCACACCTGATTTATAAACTTGTAGGTTTTTATATTTTTTTTAATCTTTTATTTTTTTGTCACGTTTTCGATCTTCTCGATCGGCGTCCCTTGGATAGTGTGTCCGTTCAACATTATTTACAATTTCCTTAAAAACTAAATCGATTAATACTAGATTGCACTTAATATACTAAATAATAATATATACTGAAATTACACAGCTTACACGTTTTAATAACAAGCTTGTTTAGAGCAGACCGCCAGCGCCTAGTCAGGTGCGCATAGGTGTACCACTGCACCTGCGGTTCTCTTTCGCGCTCTCCTTCTTGTTTATTCTTCGCCCTTCTTATCTCGCTAAATCTGTCGCGTTATCTATTCAGCGAAACTACAATTGTAAACACATGTACACATAAACATATATATATTTTGAAGCTTGGCTGCCGTGCAGTCAGTGCAGCTCCGAACATAGAAAATAAAGCATTGAATAATTGGACCTCTCGTGTGTTTAATTAATTATTATATTAAGGGTGGCATATTTGTTGTCTTCCCCATAAACATTTTGGTGACCCCGACGTGATTTTTGTTCGGAGTTTGCCACTCGGTTTATATTGTTTAATATTGTTTAAACAATTCGCTATTTTCGTTGTCGTTTGCGGGCATCGGTCACAGACACACGAAAATACATACACAAGTGCACACAGTCAACCGCGTGACGTTTCGTACATTTCGCGCTTTGAAAAATAAAACCTGTGTTGTGCTGAAAAACATTAACAATTTGTGGATCGCAATTAATTTTTGTAAAAGCGCATATTACATACATAGATGTACATATAGCCGCTTATACACATACATACATACATCACACACATTCGTTTGTCAAGTCAATCCGCTGTTGCTAGGCAGACAAAATCGGTGACAACAACAACAAAGTGTTAGATTCCGTTGCGTTTTTGGCGACGCTTGGTACAGTGCACTTTCGCGGCAAAAAACCAAAGGGTGTTTCGTGCCCTCTGAACCTGCGCAGCCATTTTCTTTTATTTTTTTTCTCGTGATTAAAAATGGTTAACCCCGAAAACGCAGTTCAGCCTCAAAATGATGCTCCAAGTGGCATCGAATTTTACCGAGCCAAAGTTAAATCAATTTTGCGGCAAACCAACGCAATGAAAAAGGTTTTTAGCCGATGAGAATTTTAATCAGTTTGATGAAGCTGATATTCTTGCGAGATTGGAATGGATCAATTCTATGAACTTGGAATTTGATTGTGCGCAAACATCGCTGGAAAAACTGGACATAACGGAGCTTGAGAGTGATACGCGATTTGGATTTTCCGCAGTTTTCATGGATGTTAAGGCAAAACTAAATCGTGGCTTAGCGGCTCAACGCAAGCTGCCGGTGTCGGCGTCCACAGCTGCCAATTCTACATCTTTCGACATTATTAACAATGCGGATCTTTCTTTCCGGTCTAGGAAACCACGATTGCCAAATTTGGAAATGGCTCGTTTTCATGGATCATATTCTGAGTGGCCGGATTTTCTTGCAACGTTCACCACGGTCATTGGCAGTGATGACGAGCTAAGTGACATTGAAAAGCTACAATATTTACGGTCAAGTCTAGGCGGTGTGGCTTTGGAAACCATACGCTCGCTAGAACCTTCGAATGCCAATTATAAAAAGGCTTTGGATTTGCTCATTAATCGATTTGATAATAAAGTTTTACATTTTCAGGCACACGTTCAGGCAATATTTGGTTTAAAAGGTGTCGAGAAGGGATCGGCTAAGGGTCTTCGAGAGCTCAGCGATTGGATGAATTCGCATCTTCGGGCAATCCGCACCCTTGGCACTACGCAACAAATTTTGGATGGATTTCTGATACATATCGTCGCTCACAAGTTGGATCAGAGGACGCGTGAAAAATGGGAAGAAGATCTGTCGACCTCTGAGCTATCTACCTGGACTAGTATGGAGACGTTCTTGGAAAAGAGGTGCAGGATGATGGAGAACTTGGATCAAGCCTTGGTAATGCAACACACCAGGCCAGCAGGTGGGAAAAAACGTGCATAGATCTAACCCAAGTGCACTTATTGCTTCTGCTACTAACTCAAATCATCCAGCATGCCTATTTTGCGATGCTAGAGATCATTATTTGCCAAATTGCTCCCGTTTTTTAAATTTGAGTCCGAATCTTCGATATAAGGAAGCAAGGAAAATGCACCTCTGCTTTAACTGTTTGCGCAAAGGGCATAGTTTGCAACAATGTAAGTCAACCCATTGCAGATATTGTCGCATGAAGCACCACTCATTATTGCATTTTACACCAAACCCATCTGCACCATCTACCCCATTGTCATCTCCATCATCTGACCCGCTCATGAGCTCGGAGGCATTACCATCGACTTCATCAGCACTAGTGACATGCTCATCTTCATCATCGCAGCCTGATCACCATTTAGCACACCCTCCACCTAAAACCTCAAATATCATGCCGATAGACTACGTGTTGCTTCCAACTGCTATAATCTACGTTAAAAATAGAGTTGGTTCATTTGTTCCTTGCCGAGCAATATTAGATTCAGCCTCGCAGTTAAATTTTATCACCTCGCGCCTAGCTAGCCAACTAAACTTGAAGCTTAGACAATCGCATACACTCATTTCTGGGATCGGGGAATCGTCCATGAATTCTGATAAGGAAGTAGATATTTTTGCGCAATCACGGGATGCAAGCTATCGTGCGTCATTCACAGCTGTTGTGGCTCAAAGTATCACTGATTATCAGCCGCATTTCAATATAAATGCAACAGGTTGGAGGATTCCACACAACATTCCACTCGCTGATCCTTATTTCAACCAATCACAACGAATCGACCTTTTAATCGGCGCTGGATTATTTTTCGAAATTATTGCCATGGGGCAAATTCATTTGGATAGCACTTTGCCATCGCTTCAGAACACCAAACTTGGTTGGATCGTTTCTGGGGGATATCAGGTATGACAAATCACAAATCCGTCCTAGCTGCCATTGTCAAGGATCCTGATGATCATTCTGATGATGACACACTTGCTGCCGTGGTAAAACGATTTTGGGAAATAGAGAACTGTGGTTTGGCTGAACCAACTATGGCGCCTGAAGACGTGCGATGCGAACAACTTT
Source organism: Drosophila oshimai (assembly GCA_018150695.1). Taxonomy (NCBI): domain Eukaryota; kingdom Metazoa; phylum Arthropoda; class Insecta; order Diptera; family Drosophilidae; genus Drosophila; species Drosophila oshimai. Next base: position 789,359 of record JAECWM010000274.1, read on the forward strand.
TCAAGGAAAACTGTACTAGACTTGAGAATGGCCAATATTCTGTTCGTCTTTTATCCACTTCAGGATTCGAATCGCTGGGTGATTCTTTTTGCCTAGCTCGTCGTCGTTTCAAGAGTTTGGAAGCTAAATTAGACAGAAACCCTGCCCTGAAAGCGCAGTGTTCAGCATTTCTACAGGAGTACATCGACTTAGGGCACATGTCCCTTGCATCAAAGGATACATCGGTACCTCAATTCTTCTTGCCTCACCATTGCGTACATAAGCTTGAAAGTACAAGCACAAAGCTTCGTGTCGTCTTTGATGGGTCTGCTAAAACGACCTCTGGTAGCTCTCTTAACGACTTGCTTTTAGCAGGGCCCACCATTCAGCAGAAAATTTTTAATATTTTGCTTCGCTTTAGATTTTTTAAAGTAGCTCTGTGTGGAGACATCTGCAAGATGTACCGCTGCGTACGTGTTTCGTACCCGGACGACCTTTTGCAATGTATCATTTGGCGAAAGAGCTCCACGGACGAGCTGAGTGTTTACAAACTGAACACTGTGACTTATGGAACCAAGCCAGCTGCTTTCTTGGCTATAAGAGCCATGCATCAACTTTCTTATGACGAAGAGAAATCACTTCCAATTGGAGCCAAAATTGTTCGTAGGGATTTCTATGTGGACGATTTAATCTCTGGTGGCGATTCAGTTGAAGAGGTAAAAGAAATTCGTCAGCAGGTGAAAGAACTTCTGTCGCGAGGACACTTTCCAATCCGCAAATGGTGTTCGAATGAGTCAAGTGCCCTCGAAGGAGAGTCTGATTGTGATAAAGAAAAGCTTATTAAATTTCACGACGGATCTGCTATCGCCAAGGCATTGGGACTAGCTTGGGACCCAGCCTCTGATCATCTCCTATTTAACTTTTCCCAAATTTCGTCTAGTCATCGAGTCACTAAACGGATTGTTTTGTCAACAATAGCAAAATTTTACGATCCACTTGGATTAATAACACCAATTGTTACGAAGTCTAAAATCTTTTTGCAATCCCTATGGAATTCTAACGTGGGTTGGGACGACACATTGCCAGAGCCACTTCTTTCGTCATGGGGGAGTTGACCTCTCAGTTGTCGATCGTCCAGAACTTAAAATTTCCACGATTCGTAATGCAACAGCAGGCGTCCGTCGAGTTGCACGGATTCTGCGATGCTAGCATAGCAGCGTATGGAGCGTGTTTATATTTGCGATCGGAAGTAAATGGAGACGTAAAAGCCCATCTACTCTGCGCTAAGTCGAGTAGCCCCCTTAAAGGCCTTAACAATTCCAAGATTGGAACTTTCAGCAGCGCTTTTATTGGCTGAGCTAATCGTAAACGTCAAGGAGACCATTGATTTCGATTGCGCCTTTTACTGCTGGTCGGACTCGTCCATAGTGTTGGCTTGGATTCGGCAACCTCCAAGGGAGTTTAATGTATTTGTATCCAACAGAATCGCGAAAATTCAGGAGATGACGAAAGACATGACTTGGCATCATATTCCGACAAACTTAAATCCTGCGGATGTCGTATCGCGAGGCTGTACCCCGAGAGAATTGCTGGAGCATTCCCTTTGGGCTCACGGACCTCCATTTTTGGTGCAAAGCTGTACGACTTGGCCTTCCCTGCTCCACGCAGTAAAGGGATCTCCCAGAGCGTCGTTCTGCGGCACTCATTGGATCAGCTTGCACGGACATCTCTATCAACTGCAAATACCTTAACTCATTTCATAAGTTGCAGCGTGTATTTGCATACATTCATCGCTTCATTTCGAATTGCAGAACCAAATCAGCGTTAACAGGCCCTGTTACCGTTGATGAGATCAACCTGGGAACCGTACTTCTTCTGAGAAGCATCCAACTGGTTCACGTGGCTGAAGAGTATAGAATGCTTAGTCAAAGCAAGCCGCTTCCGCAGAAAAGCAAGCTAATGTCTCTGAGGCCAATACTCGGCGCCGATGGATTACTTCGCGTTGGTGGAAGGCTTCAAAACGCAAGTTTGGACTACGACGCTAAGCATCCGATATTATTACCCAAGGACCATCCAGTCACCAAGGCGATTATCGTTTACTTTCATAAAAAATACTTGCACGCAGGATCACAAGCATTACTCGCTACTTTAAGGCAAAGGTATTGGCCAATTGGTGGCCGAAAGTTTGTGGCAAGCGTCATCAACAAATGCGTCCGATGTTTTCGGATGAAGCCTGTGGCTTGGGAGCACGTTATGGGTAGCCTGCCAGCAGATCGAGTGCAGCCTAACCCAGCATTTCATACCACAGGAGTGGACTACTGTGGTCCATTCTATCATAAGGCAGAGACCCGAAACAAGGCACCACACAAGTGCTACATAGCAGTCTTTGTCTGTTTTTCGACGAAGGCTTCTCATTTAGAAGTCGTCCAGGACCTAACCACGGATTCCTTCATGGCAGCCCTAAGAAGATTCATCAGTCTGAGGGGCAGTCCTCGTACTATTTGGAGTGACAATGCGACGAACTTTGTCGGCGCTAAGCGCGAGTTAGCCGAGCTGAAGAAGCTATTTTTAAGCGAACCACACACGGCTTCGATAGTCTCCTCCTGTTTGGCTGACGGGATTGATTGGAAGTTCATACCTCCGCGGGCCCCGCACTTTGGTGGTCTGTGGGAGGCGGCTGTTAAGTCGGCCAAATTTCACTTCTACAGAGTCGTCGGTGCATCCATTTTAGCCCTTGATGAATTGAGAACTCTTGCATATGAGATTTCTGCTATTCTTAACTCCCGTCCACTCTGTCCAATTTCAGAAACCGCTGAAAATCTCGAGGTGCTAACGCCGGCACATTTCCTAAAGGGTTCCAGCTACGCAAGGTTCCCTGAGCCTGACGTCACGCATCTTCGTGAGGGCCGCCTCAGCAGATGGCAAAAGGTGACCCAGATGCACCAGCATTTTTGGAAGCGTTGGAGCACCGAGTACTTGTCTCTGCTGCAAGAAAGGAGCAAGTGGCGCTCCGAAATACCCAACATCAATGTCGGCAGCATCGTGTTGTTGAAGGAGGACAACATCCCACCTTTTGAAATGGCAGCTTGGGCGCATCCAGGAAGTCATACCCGGTGAGGACGGCATCGTCAGAGTAGCTATGGTCAGGACAGCTGCTGGTCTAAGCAAGAGAGCCGTCGCCAAACTAGCCGTTCTGCCCATCGATTCCCATTTGGTTGGAACCGTAACACTTCCAACGGGGAGTATGTTTAGAGCAGACCGCCAGCGCCTAGTCAGGTGCGCATAGGTGTACCACTGCACCTGCGGTTCTCTTTCGCGCTCTCCTTCTTGTTTATTCTTCGCCCTTCTTATCTCGCTAAATCTGTCGCGTTATCTATTCAGCGAAACTACAATTGTAAACACATGTACACATAAACATATATATATTTTGAAGCTTGGCTGCCGTGCAGTCAGTGCAGCTCCGAACATAGAAAATAAAGCATTGAATAATTGGACCTCTCGTGTGTTTAATTAATTATTATATTAAGGGTGGCATATTTGTTGTCTTCCCCATAAACAAAGCTGAACAAATCAAAGTTAAAACCTTACCTAACCTTTTAGTAGACCCCTAAACATATTTCGGATTATACCTTTTCAAATATGTTTGAATGATATTTTTTCCAAAAAAACCAGTATTTCGGATTATACCTTTTTAAATATGTTTGAATGATATTTTTTCCAAAAAAAACCAGTATTTTTCTTTCGCGTTCGGGAGGGTCAAACGTCATTTAAGACTATTAGTTTCTTTGTCAATTTTGCTTAAAATTGTACAAAGAATACGTTCCCTCCTACAATTTATCAGTTTTACCGGGCTCATACAAGTCGACCCAGTCTAATGCCAGGTCATATTAAAAGTGTAATTAGATATAAGGGTCTTTGAAGAAAGTATAAAAAATTGGCTTTTGCAAAAAAGTTCGAAATGGGCATAATTCTTTTCGAAAAGAATTAAGGAAGGGGGTAAGGTCAAACAACACGAAAAAATACATGTTGTTGTTATTTTTTTTCTAACGACACAGTTAAAATATATTTATTTAACGAAAAGTACATTAAGTACACAATTTTTATAAAGAAATATTGAAAACTATGGCAATGGTAGCAATTGTTCGGACGTGTTTCGCAAAAAAGTTGAATTGCGGTGCCCCTCATAACTTGGTGCTGGATCATCCGAAATAATAATAATAATAATAGTTTGCCCAAGGTAACGCTGTCGAGTTTTTTTCTAATTCCAATTTTTGAATTTTTTTGAAGAATTTGAAGTGAAAAACACAATTTTTTGAGAAAAAATCAGCTAATTTGTCATTGTAAAATCAAAATTATGAAAAAAAAAAAAATCGACAGCCTTACCTCGTAAAATATGTACAGAAATAGTGCTTAAAATTTCAAAAGGATTGGTGCAGTAGTTTTGAAGTTATGAGGGGCACCGACTTTAAAAACGTGAGTTGTGGAAAAGACGCTTTAAAGTTTTAAACACAAAAAAATCCAGTGTAAAATGTAAAACGGCAGGTATAAAAATGCTCATAACTTCGTCAATTTTGCTTAAATTGACTTGAAATATCCTTCAGATATCATACATTCAATTTAAAGATGAATGATTTTGTTAATTAGGGTTAGTTAAAAAATTAGGGTTTATTTGCTTTGCTAATAATTTTTGTATGCGGCCCAAAAGTTGCAAACATGTACTCACACTGGCACGTCACTGTAAGAAGTCACCGTTGTTAAGTAAAATATATTGTCCCAGTCTCAGAGGGTATATTTATTTATCAACCTTTACCTGTTTCTACTTTTTATTCTCTTTTTTCAAAGCCCAATAAAAAGTTTTAAAAAATTCTTAAATTAAATGTAAGGTATTATTATGTACAGTCTCTGTTGTCACATGTGTGCTAAAGTTAGGAACAGGTACATGTTTAAAAATTTTCTGTTAAGGTCGTCCGCACTTACATGTTCTTTTATCACAGATTTTACATTTCCAATTTCCAGGGCTTTTAGCTGTTTTTGTTTTCTATTACACCAGTAGGCTTCATGCTTGAGTATTCCCGTTTCCTTTTAAGTTGTGTATAAAAATGTTCAGTCTTATATTGTTTCCATTTGTAGTAGAAGCCATTTCGATTTTTCGTGCGAATATCTCTCCGGTTGTGTAAAAGCTATCGGTAAGAAATTTTCTGACATCTTGTATTAAAAGATTCGAGAAAAATCTGTTGGTAATCTTGGATTTTAATAAGGTTAACTTTTTTTAACTACGTTTTCGAGCGGAAGACACCTTTTTGTGCCAATAGTTTGAACCGCTTATATTTCAAAAACCTTTAGACAGAAGAATTTGAAATTTTTACTGAATATGTACATATTAGCTACCATTAACAATATTTAAAGTTTTAACTTTTAATTTATAAAAAAATGTTCAAGTTTTTCCCTATAAAATTGCAGGTAAGATTAGTAACAGGTGGAATATATCCATAATTTTTCCCTGAGACACAAATCCCACCTAGTATTAAACTGCAGGACACGCTCATCCCTCAATCTCTCCAGGCTCAGTACCTCGGATTGACCCTGGACAAGTGGCTCACGTGGAGCCAGCACACTACCAAAATAGCAGCCGCATGCCGTGGGAAGCTTAATAAGTTAAATTGGATGCTGAAGTCAATGAGCAAGCTGAGCCTCAGCAACAAAGTTTTGCTATACAGAGCAATAGTAGTCCCATCAATGACCTATTGCATTCAAAAATGGGGTACGGCGTCTGACTCAAACATTATGAGAGTGAAAAGGGTCCAAATCCGAGCGCTGCGCACGAGGGATGCACCCTGGTATGCCAAGAATGTTGATCTCGCAAACGACCTTCAGATCCCTACAGTGGTGGAGCAGATCAATCGACATTCGAGTCGTTACAATGAACGGCTCCAGGCCCACACCAACCACTTAGCGGCTTCATTGGCAAACCCCATGACCAGACGAAGACTGAAAAGACGGCATCAAGGAGATCTTTGGACAAGAGGAAGGCTAAGAACGCGAGTCCTTCACCAGTAACCCGTTCCCATTATTTATCAAAATTTTAAAACTATCGTATCGTTAATTATTTCTGACTCTGGTTAAAGGCAAATTTATAACATTTTTTTTTTTTTTTAAATTTTGTTGTCTTATAAACAAAAAAAAAAAAAATTAAATAAATAAAAAAAAAAGTACATATGTACATAAGGTGCTGCATGATGGTGCTGTCGAATGTCACCTAAAGTCAAAGTCAAAGTCCTTTTAAATGATTATAAGTCGAATATCAAAAACTCTTAACTCATGTATTTACACTTCTGTAAACAACATTTTGTTGTCCAACATCCGTGGGAGACAAAAAAAAAATAGCAAAAGTGTCGTATAGTTATGATACAGAAGCGAAAAGGCAAAAAAGTGAGCATTTTTGGAAAATCCAACGGTTCATCTTCCAGGAGGGGATCTCTCCGGGAATAATGACTCATTTTTACACATTACACTTTGTTCTTTTCATCTGCATTTAAAATTTTCTCTCACCGTGACGAACTGGATTTTAGCGAGGGCTGGAACAAAAGTTTTTGGGGTGTCGTATAGTTATGGGCAGCACCTTATGCATGTTCGTCAACGTCGTTGGTCCTGTCCTATTTCTTTAACTAGTTTTTTCAATATTAATACAAAAAATAGGACCATTATTTGACCACGTCCACGTCGTTGATCCTTTTTTTTCCAACTACAAGTCCAACTCTACCAGAAAAAACTTTCATCGGTTCGGTTGTTTTTTTTTAATGTAGTTAACATTAAAGGCTATACGTGAACCGAAGATACTGTACGATTTCAAAAAGAAATTAATTCGTATTAACAAATAGAAACACTTTCGCTCAATTATGATTAGATTTTTCATTTTTTCGCACCGATCCATTACTTATACGTATGTGCGTGCTTACTTTAATAAAAAAACTTAGTTAATCCAAAGTTTTGGACATCTGTGTTGACATTTTCAATACAAGCAGCATGTATTTAAAATGTGAGCACGGTTTGTGGGCACGGTTTGTGGTCGTGGTCAAACTTAGTATGCGTTGGGTTTAAAGAAGCCATCGTGCAAAATATGGTGTGTTTATTACAGTATTCCATTTTACTCCACGAGTAACGGTAATAAACACGCTTAGGGAAGTTATGTTGTCAGATAGTTTATGTTGTCAGATTCTTCAATGAGCGAAAAGTTAATGAAACAGATAAACAGGTAACGAGATCACTTAAAATAAATTTAAATACATTAAAAAAAAAAAAATCAGCAACAAAAAATATTAAAAAAATTTTCGGTTTGACTTAAAAAGAATTATGTACCTGCAAGCCCAGACCGAGCTCAAGTCCGAAGCAAAATGAAAACATTTTAACTAATGACAAACAATTACTTAAACAACGAGTCGAACGACAAGGAGAGGGCCGCACACAGCCAAAGGTAATTAAAACTCTACACCGCACATATCCCCACACGCCCCACTTTGTTGTGGACCTGCAGGTGTTTGAGCGTAAAGTCGCCGACTCGAAAATCGTTTGTTGCCTATACATACATATATTCCTGTTTCTGCTCTCAGCCAGGTAATAAGCGGTTCTTTCGTTTTTAATGAGTCTCGGCACACACACAGATAAAGCTCTCATGTGGTCGTCTCTCAGGTGTAATAAAAAACTTATCGCAGCTGGCTTTTAGGCGCTTTCGGCCGCAGCGGTTGACAAACACGATGAAATGATTTTGTACGTCGTTAATTGTTCTATCGTCGTTTACCATCATTTTGGCTCTTAAATTGAAACTAAAAGGTGAGTAACACAATTTAGTTGGCTCTTTTTACAACGAACTGCCAAACGACTTGTTAAAAAGTGGGCGTGTTAAGGTGTGCGTTTTGCGTGTGCCTTTTTTATAGGCTCACTGTTCTATTTCGGAAATCAGGTCAAATGACATAAAGTTTGTTTAAAAGTGATTTAAAAATAGGACACAATTAAAGAGTAACGAAGACTAGAAAATCAATACTGTTCATTCGGGGGATTTTATTAATAATTAAACAGGTAACACTGCTTTAGTCAAGTACCCCGACAAAAAGGTACTTGGTAACTCAAATTTTAAGTAAGTCTTTAATTATGCTTTTACATAGGGCGCTGTCAATATTTTACGTCATAACAGATTTCTGTAAAGAATCCACTTATTATTGCGTGACTTTTGACTCTCCAAAATTACTTTCTTTGACAACTAAAAAAATTTAACATAATAGTTAATTAATTAAAATAAATTCGTAAGGCATAACTGATAAAAATTCTAAGATTATTATAGGGTAGAATGGGGTTAAACAACCAAATTGGGCTTGGCACCCTGGAAAAACTTTGTTTATGATGATAATTTAAAAATTCCAACTGTCCCTGGTTCGTTAAACAATTGGCTACAAAGTTCCCAACATTTTTTGTAACTCGCATTGTTTTTTTGGTATTCGAGTTTGAACAAAAAGTCTCAATTGGTTGTTTTACCCCACCTGCACCCAGAAAAAAATATGGACTAATATACCGAAAAATGGACTTAAAATAAGGTAAAATGGACTATTTTTTGCGCTTAGGAATCATGGACTTATTTTAAGTCCATGACATTTAAGGCTATAATATCCTTAAATCTAGTCCAAATATAGCCTTGAAAAGAAAAATATTTATTTTGACTTTTCTCATATTGTTTGCTTGGAATTGACTCGTTGAATGGATTTATAAGCAGAAGAATATTAATTTTAAACATTTGATATTATTTATAAAACTTACATTCCATTTGACTCCACTGGGATTCGAACCTCTGACCTTTGGATCTGTACGCGTGAGTCCTAACATCTGCTCTACAGTCGCTCTTAGTAGCCGCCGTTCTAAACAGCTTTTTAAAGGATGTGTGTGTGCATACCAAATTTATAGTTTCTTAGTGTTCCTTAAGTTAAAAACTAAGTTAAATAGTTTTTTACTATTAAGTAAAGTGCTACGGCAAATAAAAAAATAAAAAGTTTTAGAAAAAAAAAAAAATGTTCTTTCGACACCGCTAGGAAGTGAACCCGGGCCATTTTGGCTCCCATGCGCGTGGGTCCACCTGCTTACCCCCTAGGCTACCCTCTAGCTAGTACGAAATAATTTTTAAGGTAATTGGACTATTTTTCGGATAGTAGATTCCTTAAGTTGTATTGCCTTAAATGATCAATTTAAGGCCAAAAATCCAAACATGTTTACTTTTTAAGTCCATTGTGCCCTTAAAAATTCAAATTTGGCAATGTAGTCCATAATTCCTAAAATTTAGGAATTTTTTTTTTCTGAGTGTGGTGGGGTAAGAAAACCAAAATTGATTTTTATGATAAGAGTGAACAACGTTGTTATTTTAATGGTTTTTATTTACTTTTTAGTAACAGAGATTTTAACAAATAGTTTATGAAAGTTCATCCATCGCTGGCGTCATTTTCTGCAGCGTGAACTGCTTTTTTCGGTCGACCTCTCTTTGAGCGACGATTTTCCTTACTGGCCGCCGTGTCTTGTTTTTCTTTTGAAAATTTCTTCATAACTTTTTTCAGATTTTACCATTGCCGCCAATGCCTGTTCTTGCTTCTTTTGGCCACTGAAGTTTTGCTCATCGTCATATGTTTTATTATTGTATGAAATCTCCTCTTCCTCCTCCAAGGTTTCCGGTTCAGGCTCATTTGGACTATCAGCCACCTCCTTCTGGATAATAAAGAATATGATGTAAATTGGTACAGCCGCGTAAAGACACTACAGATATGTTTTCAAAATTGGTTGTTTTACCCTGTTTTTTACTGGTTATTTAACCCCAAGTGCTGTTTTTTTTTTTAAGCGCATATCTTTTAAACCAATTCAAATTTTGTACAACCAATTACAGATTTGGATTAAGCATGTAATTCTACTTTTAAAAAACACTTACCTTCCTCCTTGTACTTCACTGATTTGTTGTATTTCGAACTTTTGTTGTCTGAAAATATTTTGGCGAGGACGCCTGAACACTTTCTTTCGTCAGAACTCAGGTAATAACACAAGTGCGATAGCGGAACCTTTTGCCAAAGTTGCGTAGTACCCAACACTATTTACGTTATCGGCGGTCTTCCGATTCGACTTTTTTGAAAAAAGTTAAAGGCAATTGGTTGTTTAACCCCTTGGTTGTTTAACCCCATTCTACCCTACGTTCAAAGTTCAAAGTTTTTAGTTCATGCGTACACAGAAACAATTTTTTGTGAATTTAACCAATTCTACAGGTAAAAAGCCCCAACCGACAATTGTGGGTTAAATTTACTGTCACTGACTGTCAACAATAGTAAATTTTACGTTTACAACATTACGTAACGAATACAAATCTACAGTAAATTTAACCAAAATCTATAGTTGAATGGCCCCAACTGACAAAAATGGTTGAAAATATGAACGTTTTTATGAATAACAACCGTTCACATTTTTTTTTGTAATAGTAAAAACACCAATTTTTTTTGTAATTGAACAACCTAAAATCCTAGTAAAAGTGAAACTTACCTAAGCATCCAAATACACACATATGTGTGTGACACTTCGCTTTCAGCTAGTGTAAAAGTATGTAAAGACTGACTAAAGAAATTAAAGACTAAAGACTTAACTTTTAGTGCCCGACATCTGGGTTTAGGCTCTCGTCGCGCTAGAACCAGTTACTTTACCGTCACTACTGTAAAAAATACTCATAATAATGTTCATGTGAGAGTAACAATACAGTTAGCTAAACAACAACAAAATAAACGCAGACGATTTTACGTAAAAGTTACAAATTTTTTGGTTATTTTAACGTCAAAACAGTAAAAAATGCAACAAAAAATTACATGTACCGTAATTTTACAGTAAATTTACTGTTAAAGTTGGTTGATTTAAGATACATATTTTTTTGACTTTTGAATTATTCCCGGGGCACTTTCTCATTCGATTATATCCCTTTAAATCTGAAATAATCTTTTGTTATATTTTTTTTAGGTCAAGATTTAGAGGTCGCTACCAGCTGTCAAAATTTGTACAAAAAGTGTTGAAGGTATCTTGAATCATGGTTTCATTAATGTTTTATTTAAGTGTTTGTATCACATTTTACGTGCAAATGAACAACGCATAGATAGAATATACAATCGCTTCTTGTCTCCTTCCTCCCTCTTCTGTACCGACGCGTCCAGATTTAGCCCGCCCCGCCTTTTTGTTCTAATAAGTCATCAAAAGAAAAAAATTTATTTTTTGTAGGAATAAGGACCACTTTAATGAACACAATACCTTAGTTCATAGCAAAAACAATACTTTTTTAATATTTTTATATTTTATTTTGTTATTTTTATTTTTTACCAATACCGATTTTGTGTTTTTACTTAAAATTCAAACTTTGGTAGCGACCTCTAAATCCATTTTTAGATTAAAAAAAAGGTTTTAACATAACTTTAAAAATATTTGGAGGATTCTTTGGGGTTTTTGGGTTCGTCGAGGTTCACTTCATAAAGCGGCGTAAAAATTTGTTAGAAGAAAACTCTGAGAAAGAAGATATCGCACTTTCAGCGGTATTTTATAATGATAATCATTATTTTTTGAGCGATTGAATAAAACTCAGCGATTATAAGTAGGTAATTATTAAAATTGAGTAAAATGTATAAAAATCAATAAATAATCATTAAATAGTGATTTTTGTTATATCACTTATAATGATTACGGTCCCTGATATAATCAAATTACGTGGTGCCCCGCAAAATCAAAGGAAATCGTAGGAATAAGGACCACCCTAATGGACATGTAGTGGAGCCACCTGCGTCTGCCAGCGATCATTTTTGCGGTTTTGTGCGATAAGCGAGATATTTGAGAACAAAGTACATAAATAACTTGAAATGAAAAACTATTTTTTTAGTAAATGTCAACGGTTTCAAAGGCTGAAAGCAATTTTTTTTTGTAAGTTAAACGTTAAACGTCAATTATTTCTTAGTTAAATAAAATAAAATTATTAAAAAAAAAAAAAAAAAAAAAGTTTTGAATTTTAATTATTTGGTATTTAAATTTAAAAGCTTTGAAAATTTATAAAAAATCACACTGTACTCGCAGCACCCTGTCTGTGCACTTATTTGAAAGTCAAGGGTTTTGACTGTCACAAATTTTAAATTTTTTAAATATATGCATTAGTTTTTAGACATGAATTCTTAATAAAAAAAGTCCGAAAATTCAACAATAAATATTTTCTGAAAAATTTTGTTTTAATAAAATTACACTAAGTTCAACCCAAAAGTAATTTTTTTATTTAAATTTTATTAACTGAATGCATGAAAAAATAAGGCAGAGTAGGTATAGACTAAATAGTTCACCTGTGTGAATTAAGTCCCACTTTATTGAAAAATACCCCACTGTGCATCGCGAACGTACTTTCGTACGCCATTAGGATAAAAAAAATTATATGTGTAGCTTAGGACAGTACCTTAAAATACTTTTAACAGTTTTTCGAGCTTCCGCACCGTTTTCGATATTTTTAGCTTCTCTAAGACCCAAAAAAACATTGTCGATTTTTGTCAAACCGCTCGAGAATTGTGAATTTTTCTCTACATAATTTTCGTAGTTCTATGATGTGTGCAAAAGATGGAGTTCATCGAGTTATAGTTGTCTTAATAATGGCAATAAGCATGCTCTTACGAACGTACGGCAAATGGAAGTGAACTTTTTTTGACGCTGCACTGTGGGCCAGACATTTCACATTTTGGCCAAAAATACGTAATAAAACTGCAATAGGTTCTTGTTTCGAATTCGTTAAGCTATTTTATGCCAACGTTTCAAACGAATTAATTTGTACATTTTTTTAAGGCATATTTTAACGTTAAAACTTTCTTAAAAAATTGCAAACATTTTTGAAAATTCTAGGAAAAATGTCGTTGCCTACAGCTATTTTTATAAAAATGTACTTTGCTTTATTTGTGCCAAAAAGTACCCTTTGCGATTTGAGTAAAACTTTTAAAACAAATTATTTAATCTGTTGTGAAGTCCCCCAGGGGAGCGGGTTTTGTGCGACTCTCTTTATTATTTGCGATACTCGAAGAGTAAGCAAATACTGAAAATGTCCGTCCGTCCGTCCGTACGAGCATTGAGATCTCGGCAACCATAAGAGCTTGAGCCACCAAATTTTGCACACAGACTTCTTAATACCCCACGTAGATTAAGTTTGTTTCAAACCCCGACCACGGCCCATTTAACTCCCACAAACCGCAAAACTCTGTGGTGCCTACATTTTTAAAGCTAAAGAAAAGTAAAATGTTGTTGGTATTGTGCGTGTACAATGTTGCGCTCAAAAGTAGGCTACACTTTTTTTTTGAGAAGGCAAACGACTCTAGCGTTTTTTTAAGTGCAATTTTTTTAGGCGCCTTATGGATTTTCGGGGACGGAGTACAACCGATTCGTGACCGTCACGAAAATTGTCTATTTCCCTGTCCCTCTCTCACCGCTGACAAACGTTCTTTCTGTCCTCTTCTTTTTTCTCTTCGCTCCGAGCGCGCTTGCACAAAGTTAAGAGCGTAAAAATCAAAAAATAGAATGCGCATGCTTTGTTTCACTTCTGTCGTGCGCAGGCTGGACACACCCCTGTTTTTTGATGTTTTTTTTTTTTTTAAGAGGGCAATGAGTATTGAAAATCTAATAGTCGGGAAACCCGACAATAGCGTTCTTTCTTGTTTTTTTTTAAGGAATTTTCAAAGTTTTTGTTTTTGGAAATTGTGCACACGGTAAAAGTATGCAGAACTCTTGGAGTTTTCTTGTTTGGTAACAAAAATGCATTAATTAAAATATATTGCATCCTTTTGAAGGCTTTTATAAAAGTTGATTTTAAGAGCTTAAAAATTTAAAAAATTCAATTAAATTAAAAAGTTGTTTTTTTATTTTTAGTGTTGTAAAAATGGTAACTAAGCTAAGCCAGTGTTTTACAAATTTTTTGATTTATATTTTTTTATAAGCTTTTACGTAGTGCCCACGGAATGTTGGCATATTTAAAGGTTTATAAAAATTTAACCACTTAATGTTTTTTTTAGGATATATTTTTTTTAGTTGCGGTCTTTTGTTGTTACGCTTGTGTTAAATTGTTAAACATTGTTGCAGTGTTTTTTTTTTATTAATAAATAGTTAAAATAAAGGAAATATTTTTCACCTTTGGCTCAGAAGAATGTTCAAAATCAAGAATCCATCTCAAAAAGTTACATCTCATTGTGTTTAAAATGTGGTTTAAAGCGATTAAATCGATCAGATAAAATAACTACCAAACGCTATGAATAATGTGCAAAGGGTTTTAAGGAAATTAATTCATGATGTTTTTTTGAAAACTTTTCTAAAAGTACTCGAAAATTTTTTTTTTTGTTTTTTGCCAAGACCCTTAAAAACATGTATAAGATGAGGTTACGTTGAGCTTGTAATTTTCATGATATCACTTCAAAAATGTATTTTTAATTGCAAGTTTCGAGTCCGCTAACAAATAATCATGACATATGTGAATCTGAAGTAAAAAAAATTGTACCTAATAACATACATTTGTTAAAACGATAAGTTGGATTTTTTTTTTGTCCTTCTTTTTAAATTTCTGTACCTTTTTTTCGCCTTTTTTTCTGACCTGGCCTTTTTTTTGAACTGACTGCGGACAGCACTGGTGCGCTGTTTAAGGGCAAAAATCTGCAAAATGTAACGGAATATTATGTAGCCTTCTGTCAAGTATTTAGATATCAAATTATCTCCATTGGTTTTTTTTTATTAATTGACATATCTGGTCAAACGTACGGTTGCATTTCCGCATTAAGGTTTAGATTATTTTCATTTAACTTTGAAGTTGCGAAAAAATTAAATGAAACACCCAACAGTAAGGGCCTGTGATGGATATCGCAGACTGATACACCAAGAGACAGTGTGTAGTTTGGGCAACCGCTAATAAATACTAAAACTAATATAACAATAATAATAATGCAAAATATTACAAATTCAGTTTACTGTGTTAAGCCCATTCTAAATAAATCATATATGACTAATGTCTCATGGAGCTGATGCAAGTTACTCGGAATCATCGCCTGTAAATTAAAATCCTCCGTCCAGACCAAAGACCCAAGATTGATGTTGCCAGTTACGTAAAGATGATTATGAATGCTCATGTTGTTACAGATGTGTTCAGTATTCTGCATGTGGGCGGTATGTAGGATGCCAGAACAACAAGTATGCAAGCAGGACCACCAATAGAGATTGCTAGCTGATCCAGAAGAGTATCGTTGTTAAATGTTTGTTTATTAAGTTTATTTAGGTTGCAGACTATACCGCACACCTATAATAGCACATTATAGGTTTTCTTAACTTATTTTGGGCTGTTTTTTTCGTACGTCGAATATGATTATTAATTTAAATGGTTTTAAGTTGCACATTTTGTATATATTCGTGATACTTTTGCTTATCTAAATGAAATTTCAACAAGTGGTCGAGCTTCTTTACGCTTCTGTTACAACACTTCAGGCACGCGCCAAAATAACTTTTATTTTTTAATTATAATTATATTTTTACCGGTGTTATTGTCACGGGTCATGCCATTGATTATTGAACAAATGTTTGCTGGCTGTTGTTCTTTGGGTGCACGTTTAATTAAAAACGTGACAATTTTACCTGTGGCCAATGCGCCGCATATTTCATACGCCATGTGTGACCGCTGACCGACTCCCCGACTGACGTTGTTGCTGCCATTCTACTTTCATTTGGAAATATTTAAAATGTTGTTTACATTCATAACAAGCATTTCGCGATTCGCCATCGTATGTCGTTACATTTCACTTTCACCAGCCACAAATTTAATTAAGTGTATGAATATGACTGCGGTGGTGTACGAGGCCACAGGGGATTGTTTTTTAATCAATGAAGCGTCAAATTGAACTGATTAATTTTGCCTGTTTGCCGAATAAAGCCTTTGTTTTTTAATGTGTTCATGAACAAAAATACTTTCAAAATAAATAGAATTACGACTACTTAAGAGTGTATCCTTGCACCTCACTAAGCATAACTCACCAAAAAATTCTGATGGTAGAATGCCCCGCAGAGCAATATCGGTTGTAACCTACGCCGCTTTCTCGTCTTTAATTGAAAACATTTAATTATTTTTTAGATAATTTAAGTGTTAGAGTAAAGATGTGTTATGTCCGACAGCTCTAACAACAGCCCACCGTGATCTGTGACGATTTACCTAATTAAAATAAGTAAAACTGCCAGACAGAATTGAAAAGTTCTTTACAATCTTTCCACCCCATCTTGGTCTTAGCACTGACGGCTTCAGTTTCTGGGCAGCTCACGCACAACTCGACGAGGAGTCTGAAGTGCCTTGCAAACCACAAACAAATCAGATAAGTAATTTTCCTTACCTAAAAGAGAATTCGTGAGGAAGAAAATAAAACGCGACAACCTTTGGTAAGCAAAGTTAGTGGGCCAATTTACTTAATTGACTTATGCGCAGCGAACAGGATTTGACACTTAATATTGAACTCAGTTTCATGCCACAAATAGGTGATTGTCGTTCAGCCAAAAGTCGAAATTGGTTAGTTCGGAATGTTTTTGGCGTTCCTAAACCAACTATTAAGCAACCACATAGAGTCGTTTTAAAGTTTTCATTCGTCTTCTCCTGTTTGATCTTATCGATGTTCAACCATCGATTTGCGTCAGCGCCAGCAGTATCAAATATGAGAGCGCATTTTTTTATAATCACATAAGTAGTGGTCTCTGATCATACGGGATCAGCACAACTATCGATAGAAGTGCATCAGTGAACGCAGCCAACGTTGCCTATGGTCATGAAAGAGTTAAATTAAATTAAATAAATAAGTTAAAATGCTCAAATTTCGAAGAATATGATACCATTAGTTATAATAAAAGCACAAATTGCTACAAAAAATACACTGTTAGGAATTATACAATTGTTACTAAAAATTATGACTTGACAAAGTATATTTGCTCGCTGAGAAGTGTACTTGTTTACTAGTATCCAATTTTTGCCCCTTCTGACATTTTACGCTCTCGATGTCAACAACAGCAGCGGCGGCAGTTCTCAACTTCAATTATCTGTGGCCTCAGATAAATGATTGGCTGGCAGGTAACTAGTCATATTTAATTAAGAAACTTTTAAACTATTGCTGCTGAAATACTGCCGTTGACTTATCAGCGGAATTTGAGCCAAAAAATCGTATCCTCGTGCGCGCACACACACTACCTAATCTAAAGTGTCGCATAAAATCTCGTTTGACACAGATTCTGAGGCGGGCACTGAAGGGCAAATCGGCTTGGAAGGCAGACACAGAGTAGACACAGTCAACCACAGCACACACACATGCACATCGACGGATGGAATAAAGGATGTGAACAGGCTGAGGAACTCAGCGGCGAGACGTTGCAGTTACAGTTGCCCCTAAGCCGTAATTGGTTGCGTCACTGCATAAGTCACGAGTTCGCCTCTAGTCCTTCGAGTCCTTGTCGTTGCCATAACGACACCCACACAACCGTACAATTACAAACACACTCTCTCACACAGTATGCGCTAGTTGGAAAGTATGCTGTTTTTAAATAAGATAAATGCAAGCGCCCACTAATTGAATTGGTGACAACATTTTCCCAGCACACACCCACAGCTAGATAAACCCGTGCAGATTGTTGTCGTCTCCTGAAATTTCGGTAATTAATAATTTCACGTGAGCGGAAATGTGAAACAAGCATAAAGAATCAGCAGGAGCAGCTGACATCAGAACAGGAGCAAGTTTATGAAGCTGGCTCTATCTGATTGTTGTCAGGCGAAACTCAGGCTCGGACTGTGTGTCGGTGGCTTAAAGTTTTTAGTGGTTGCAAATTTGTTGAGCCATCAGCAGTTCATGAGAAGAAAAGTAAAAGGAGATGAGTTTTGCTGAAATACCTACACACACAAAAAAATCCATAAATCATAACATATCAGTAACCATAAATAGTAACATTTTCCCAACCAATGGAAAAAGTATATCATATCGAATCACATATATAATCTATCATATCGCAAGTATTTTGTTTTTGTTTGACTATTTTATAGTTAACATTACTATTTCAATAACTTATTTCTAGGGTCGAATACATGACAAGTCGTGATTTATCAGAACACTTAGCACTAACAGTCGTGATAATAAGTTTCAAATTAAAAAAACTTACAGTGAAGGTTACATTTTTTAAACACACGTTGTAAGGAAGTAACTTCCATTCTAAATAGCTTTCGCCTTACTAAAAACCAAATATACGCTGTAACAAACGAGTTTTTTTCTACCATATGTTCTGGCGAGTTTTGGCCGGATGATTTGGTGGTAAAGTAGTTTGAACTTAAATGAAAAAGAAAGGGCCCGTGGGAATAAGACTTCCCAATCGTGGCCAGACAACTGAACCTGCATCAAAAAACTAACTTGTAACCTCTTACTTTCCTATCAGAATGCAAGAGGCTTGCGTAGTAAGCTTACTAAATAGTATTCTGACAGCCTTTCATATGTATCTCATATTATTGTGTTTACGGAGACTTGGTTAAAACCAAAGACTCTAAGCTCCGAAGTTTTTCCTGGTTAGTACACAGTATATAGATCTGACCGTCCTTCTAGACGTGGGAGTGGAGTCTTAATTGCCGTGGACTCATAACTCACGTCAGAGGAGGTATTTTTAGAAGAACTTAATTTATAAGAATTCATTTGTGTTAAGCTGTCTTTTTCCGGTAGTTTTATATATATCACCTGCTCCTATATTGCGGCGTCATCCGAACGCCAGGATTACTTAAATTACCTTTCCGCTATCCAGTCCATTTCAAATAGGCTGTCTGATAGAGATCATTTAGTAGTCCTAGGTGATTTCAATATACCTGGGGCTGCGTGTTTCAGCGATGAAAAAGCGAACGTCTTAATAATATCGTGACAACGTGACTTTATTGACGGCTTGCTTGACATATCTTTGTCTCAAGTTAACCATGTTCGAAATTCGCTAGACCGCCTGCTAGATTTGTGCTTTGTCTCAAAGCCGGATCCTGATCATCCAACTTTGGATGTAACAATCGACACGGGTTTCGTGATAGAAGAAAAATTTAAAAGATCAACTAAACGAATAGACTGTTTTCGTAAAGCAGACTTTCTGAGGCTAAATAATTTATATCTGATTTTGATTGGTCCGAACTCTACTCATGCATAGACATGGCTGATGCCATCAATATTTTTTATACCGCAACCAAATCATTTTTTATTTCATATGTTCCGATGTACTATTCGTCTATCTCCAATAAACCACCTTGGGTAAGTAAAGAGTTGACACACCTACGAAATGTTAAGTCCAGACTTTATAGGAAATATAAAGACACCGGTTCCTAATCTTTTTTGTTTCTAAATTCGTAAGTGCTCGGTCAAGATTCACCGTGCTTAACGCACAGTGTTATACAAATTATTTAAACCATTGTAAGGTCCCGTTCTCGCAGGACCCGAAATTGTTCACCTTATCTTTAGAGACTTCCCAGTTTCCCCTTATATGGAAGCAGTCATTTGTAATTCCTCGCCACAAAAAGGGTAACAAATTGGATGCCAGCAGTTATAGAGGCATCGCTTAATTGTCGGCTAGTCCTAAGCTTTTTGAAAATGTTATTACTCCCCATTTGCAGCACCTTTGTAGGTCAGTTGTATTTCCTTGTCAAAACGGATTTATGAAAAGGAATTCAACAACTACTAACCTTTTGGAGCTCACCTCATTCGTGATAAAGGGCTTCAAAAGAAGTTTCAAACAGATGTCATTTACGCTGTCTTTAGTAAATCACTTGACTCTGTAAATCACTCACTTCTAGCTCGGAAACTTGACATGCTAAGGTTTCCAATTGATCTTCTTAGATGGATCTTAAGTTATCTGAATGACAGGATACAATGAGTCCTTTTTAAAAATTCTCTTTCTGGTCTTTTCCGAGTTACCTCCGGCGTCCCACAAGGAAGTCACCTTGGTCCGCTTCTTTTTAATTTATTTATTAACGACCTTCCATTAGTTATAAATCACTCTCGCGTACTTATGTACGCAGATGATGTCAGGTTATGCCTGCAGTATAAGGATATTTCCAGCCATTCTGAATTACAATCCGATCTAAATAACTTTCAAAACTGGTGCCGCGATAATTTACTAAATTTAAACGGGTCTAAGTGCAAGCTGATGACTTTTTGCCGAGTCAATCCAAAACCTGCAACTTACTCACTAAGTGAGAAATCTTTGGATAGAATAACTATGGTTAAACTTAAGTTTACTGATCACATTTCGTCAATGGTTAATAAAACCATGGGAGTTCTTGGTTTCATTAAAAGATGGTCGAAGGAATTTGGCGATCCCTACGTCACTAAGACCTTATTTACTTCGCTAGTCCGCCCGATTCTTGAGTATGGGTCTCCCGTCTGGAGTCCCCAATACGGAGTAGGGGAGAGTGGGGATAGGTGAACCATGGGGATAGATGAACCACTAGTAATATTTCACCTTCTATCAGGATTTTGTGCATCATCTTCATATGTGTTGTTTATACAGTCGTTATCTTAACATCACACGTACGCGTGATCGCGTCAAACAATTGCTGTCATTTCTATCACTAATCAATCCCCACGGGTGGGGATACTTGAACCATTCGAGACAAAAATTTAAAATGCTCATAAATTTCAAAAAACGTGTCATATTATTTTCACAAAATACTTTAAAGTCGGAATGAATGCTCTTTTAGATTCCTATAAACAGCAGACCCTAACGTCGAATTGTTCAGACATAAAATGTTTAACAAAAAAAGTGGTTCACCTATCCCCACTCTCCCCTACATATAGATCGCATTGAATCAGCACAAAAAAACTTTTTGCTTTTTGCTTTACGGCGCCTTAACTGGGACTCAAACCTACCCTCCTATTCTAGCAGATTACTTTTAATTAATTTAACCTCCCTAGCTAACCGTAGAACGATGCTTGGTACTACTTTTATTTATAATCTTATTCTTGGTGATATTGACAGCGCCGACTTAGTAGGTCCGCTTAACTTTTCTGTACCAAGTAAACAGATTAACTAGAAATTATATACCCTTGTTACCTTAAACCTGAGCTCATAAGCCAGTCGGTTGACTCGAAGAAGAAGACGACCTTAAGGATTTTGTATACGTTGTTGAGGGGAAGACATATTTTTGTGCCACCACTCTTGAGTTTTTCGGGGGCGCCACAGAAACCGTCCCAACCAAACTCCAACCGAATTTCAACCTCTTCTTTATGTAAACTCCAACCTACTCTAGTTGGAACAGTTTCTGTGGCCCCCGCGGTTATATCTTAAAAACTAATGTTCAACATGAATTGAAATTTTAAACCAATATTAACTAAAATCTTATTATATAAAGAATAAGACAAAACACGAAATTTAACCCTTCTGTGAGCGGAAGATTTTTTATACGTTGTTGAGCGGAAGACACAAATTTGTGCATCGTGTTTGAACCGCGTATATCTTAAGAAAAACGGGTAACTGCTGGTTCTTGTTAGTTAGTTTTTTTTTTATAAAATAACCTTTTTCTAGCAAGTTAATGATTTACCTTTGGGTTAGGCCATGTCAACTGTGACAAAGATTTTGGGGTAATTTTTTCGATTCGAAAAAAAAAAATATAAAAATTTGTAAATAAGGACAGTACCTAAAAACTCGTTTAACATCTTTCGAAATTTCGCACCGTTTTCGATATTTTCACCAAAGTTCAAAAAGTTTGTTTTTAAGGTTTTGGCGAAAAATGTATAACTCACGAACGGCTTGACATACATCGATGAAATGTTTTTGGGGTATAAGAGAATAGTTTTACACTTAAAAAGAAGACAAGATGTCAGCTCGACATCTTTTATACAGCTCGAGATATTTACACGCAAAATTATAATGGAACAAAAATGTTTCTTCCGCTCACACAAGGGCTAAGGATGAAGATGAAGATGGTTTTGGTTTAAAGACATTATCTAATTTAGAAAAAAAAAATAAATTTTTTATATAATATAACTAGCTGGCCCGCGCGCTTCCCTGCTTACTAAATGTAATTTTGGTACCCATCCTGCTTCTGTTGTGTTTCGTCGATCCTGGGTGTAACTGGTAAGGTCTGATGTTAGTGGGTTGCAACTGATGTGGGTTCTTAGCGCTTCCAGCTCCACTTTCCGGTCCAACTTCGTTTTCGGCTTCAGTTTATGCTCCTTTCGATCTTTTCGCTAAAGGCGAGAGTCAGGGCAGCCAGCAGCTTTTGCGCGAAGATCTTCACGTTGTCCTGCACCTTAATCTTCGGCAAATGGCGCAACATGCAGACCCTATAGGGACCCTTTATAATGGAGTTTCCTACTTTTCACTCTCGCTTACGAAATCATATGCGCAAAATACATACATATGTATGCATATGTCAAGTGGAGAGAAAGAGACGGTAAGGTCGAAATATGGGAGTTCGAACATCGATCTCTGTCGCACTCGTTAGGGTTTTGATATTCGAAAACATCTTTGTCATTCGCGCTCTCTTACACTAAGGTTGCATTCTCCACTTCGTAGAGTTTTCGGAGAGCGGAAAATTTAAAAATGCGAAATTAATATCTATTTGATCTTTTTCAGTCATCTAAACGACATTTTCAAAGTAAATATCTATTTGACCTGCGCATATCAAATCGAAATTGATATTTTTTTTATCTGTCCAAGTATATCTAGTTTAAAAATCTTGACGATCGGAAGACTATATCCTATAGCTGCCATACAAATCTACTAATATTTGTGATTCAGTGAACGTTTTTCGCTTAGTGTAAAGTCTATCAACATACAAGTTTAACAAAATTTATGTTTTTGTCTGCCAAAAATGTCTGACGGTTGGTTTATTTCAGCGCCTTACGTCACTCCCGTGAGGTCGGAAAATTTGGTTCTTAGAAATACGAGTTCGTTTCGTGCCGAGTTTGGACTTAGGAATTTTTTTTAATTATTGTGGTCAAACTTTTTTGGAAACGGTTTGCGCTGTAATTTAGGTAGAACCCTTGAGCACATCTGTGAATTTTCTTATAAATGAAAAACAATCAAGGAAAAAGTTATTAACAAAAAACTGCGACAGGAAAAGTCAGCACACTTACCCCAGGGCCGGGGTAAGTATGCCGAGTTTGGTTAAGTCAATTAAACACATGAAATTCATGAAGTAATAATTTTTTTATTGATTGAAAATAGTTAGTGTACATAAGTTTTTATTATTGTTGTACAACAAAAACTCTCCACTTTACTATTTAGTCTTTTTATTAGAAAAAAAATATTTAGGGAAACATTTTTTTTTAATGTAAAAAATTAATACATATTCTTATATTTTTAATTGTAATCATTGATATTCACATAATGTCCTATTTTGCTCGATAAAGGTTAGCGTTTAATGAATATGAAAGCGCACATTGATCTACATTACATTTACAACTCGGCAACTCGCCCCACACTCAACTCGGAACACTTACCCCAATGCATTTGTTTCGAAAAAATGACGATTCATAAACACAAAAGATAGATTACCACGGAAAAAGTCACAATATTTTGTAGGGTTTTGAATACCCTTTCCAGCGGTACCACGTATTCGGAAATCGGATTATAATTGTTTGTAAAGAATATTAGGAAAAATAATACAAACAATTTACTTTCCGGCGTCGAAAACAGAGAAAGTGTGCTCCTGGGCAAACCGCAACACATAAATAATCCAAATTACGTCGGTAAGGGCGCGACCTAATACTCGACAAAAAAAATTGTAAGTGACGCCACTGCGCTTTAAGCCCTTTTCAAAAGGGCACTCGGCACACTTACCCCTTCGGCACACTAGCCCCGGTCTCCCCTATAGAGTAATCTGTTCAACTTCAAACTTCTGTAACTTACAAAGTACTTGGAAATCGAACTTTAGAACTTATTTTTTTTCCTCCATTACATGAGAACCTGCCCTAGGATAGGGTAAATTGCATTAAAAGATAGATAATAATCAAAAAGAAAAAATTCCACGAATTATCGGAGTTATACCCGGTTAAAATAGGTCCTTTGTAAAAAAGCTCCATTGCGGTGTCCCGGATAACAAATCGCCAAGTCATCTTAAAATAATAAGATAAAAAACAGTTAGTAGCTTTTAAAAGGGTCTCCCACCCAACAATTCCTTTTTTCGTTTTTAGCTTAAGAAACGCGCTATTATGTCGCTGTAGATCAATTTGAAGCAAAACAAAAATAAAACAAGAAAGAACGCTTTAGTCGGGTTTCCCGACTATAAGATTTGCGATACTCCCTCTTTAAAACAGCTTGCTAGCCCTCTTCAAAAAAGTGTAGCCTACTTTCGAGCGCAATCAATTTTTAACGCCCTCTTCAAAAAAAGTTTAGCCTACTTTCGAGCGCAATAAAAATTTTTTACGCACTTGTAGGTATACACAATTTTTTGAAAATGGCCAGATTTTCAAAACTTTTAGATATTTGGGTAGATATTTTCAAAACAAACAGGGGCCACTTTTCTCTAGCATTAAAAATTTGGACACCACAGAGTTTCGCGGTTTGTGGGCATAAAAAGGGGCGTGGTCAGGTTTTGAAACAAACTTGATCTGCGCTTTGCTTATAGAAGTCTGTGTGCAAATTTGGTGGCTCTAGCTTTTATGGTTCCCGAAATCTAGGGGCTCGTACGGACAGACGGACGGACGGACAGACAGACATTTCAACGTTTACAGTATTTGCTTACTCTTCGAGTATCGCAAATAAAAACGGATCGTTGGCTGGGAGTCAGTTCTACTCTTAAGACGTGTTGTAAATTTTCAAACTGATCGGTACATACATTTTTGAGTTACCGGGACACCGACTTTACTCGAAATAAACTGAAATTTTGAGACAACATTCATAAAATTCGTTTAAAAAAATTAAAAAAAAAAATTTTTCCGGCCCGGACCCTAACACTACACAGAGAGAATTCTGACGTTCTCAACTGAGTTGATAATGTGCTTAAAAATATAAACGACATTTTTTGAGCTCAAAATGTTCTAAATGTGATTGAACTGAGATTATTTTGTTCTCAAAGTATGATTTTGTCAAAAATGTTCTCAAAACTAGAACGATCAGCTATTTGGTTCTTATCTTGATACCGATTTGTTCTTAAACTTGGTCTACCTGTCTAAGTTGTCGGAAAACTTATCGTTCCGTCCGAAAGTCACGAGTTCAAACCCTCGTCGGGGCGAGTTGTTAAATGAAATAATTCTATTTTGGTCAAAAATATGTACTTGTGCTTTAGTAAGGCGGCGCGTTACAAGCTCATATGGTCTGGGGGCTAAGGCGTCTGCCTCTGGTGCCAGTGGTCCTGGGTTCGAAACACAGTCGAGGTAAGTGTTTTTAAAAATAAAAGTATATAAACTGTTAATTTAAAACTAAATATTGAGTTAACTTTCATCTCAAAATGAGTCCAAATTGCTCTTGATTTGAAACCAAATAAACTTAGTTTGAGAACAGATCGAACTCAAAAATATCAGGTGGTAAGAACCAAATGTTCTTGATATAAGGACAAAACCACTTCATTTTTTAAAAATTTGATGTAAATATGTTCTTGATTTAAGTGTAATATGTTCTTAAAAATGTAACGGAATCAACTTGATTTGAGTTTATTTGTTCTTACATTTTTGTTCAACATTCAACTCAATCTGAGAATTTTCGTGCTTGCACGGTTTTCAAGCACGAATGTTCTCAGTTTGAGTGCAATGTTCTTGATTTTTTTTCTCTGTGTACTTAAGTTTTCCGACAACTCTAACCGGTAGACCAAGGTCAAGAAAAATTCGGTATAAAAATAAAATCCAGTTACCTCAAAGTTCTCATTTTAACTACTTTTTGACAAAACCATACTTTAAGAATAAAATAATCTTAGTTCAATCACATAAAGAACATTTAAATCCCAAAACATATCGTTATATTTTTGAGCACATTTTAAATTCAGAGTATCTTTAAAATAAATATAATGATAGTCGATGATTCAACCGACTACTTTAATTTTCTAACTGGTCTACTTATCAGAGATTCCACCTCTTTAAGAACTTTTAATATTTAAAATTATATAAACAACCACAAACAGACAGTCTGATAAATACACTGAGTGATGTGAGAAGAGTGTCTTGTGCCAGACGACAACGGACTGGGTTAAAAGCCTCAATCTCTCTGGCGAACACTTTTAACTGCATTCCCTCTCGACATTTTATTTTTAAGCCCTCGTTTTGAAGCTCTGGGCGGTGGGGCGAAAAAAAATAAAGCTAAAATAAAACTGATTTCATTACCTTGATTAGTTGGCCTCTTCAAGTCCTTCCCAGCTATTTGGCTGTTTGTTTGCCTGACTTTTTCCGCACACACATTTCGAAATCCCACGATTTGCTTATGATGGCAGTCAGCGGAAGGACGATGGGGAGAGTATGGAGGGCAGGACCTGATGTTGAGGCTGGGATTTTGGCCAGCAACGCTTTGCATTCGCCATTTTTTGGGTTCAATTCAAACATTAACCTCATTAGCATTCCACTCTGAATGGATACGTTTACCCCGGTGGATGGTACCTGCCTGACCTTCTCCTATCCAGTTTTACACCCGTCGCTTCTTTTTTTTTAATGGATTAATTTTAATAGTTTAAACCGATTTGCTTGTTTTCAATTCAGCTGTAAGTGGTATTAGCGGGAAACGTTTTAACTGTTGTTGTCGCTAATTAAATGAAGTGGTTCTTCGATATATAAATTGACCTCAAAAGAAGAAATGCCACAAGTACTTTTATACTATAGCAAGTAGGTAATACCCAAACAGCAATAAAAACACGTTAAAGTTCAAACTAATAAATAAAACTATCAGGGGTGCTACGGCAAACCATTCAGCTCACATTCAGCTTGATTTCAAGTCCTGGGTGCTACGGAGCCTCAATTCAGCTGTGTTTAGCTGTTTTAAAACAGCTAGCAAATGTGTCAGCTATTTGGGTAAATACAGTTAAAATAAAGGGTTTTCATTAACAAGCCATATATTACAGAAAAGCTGGTTCAATTTCTGATAATTATGTATTAAAATAATTACATTTTGCAAGCAATTATTATTTTTAATCATTTTTTTAGCAAATTGCTTAGAAACTGGCTTGTAAAATTTGTCAAACCTAGCAAAATAGCATTTCACTGGTGCCACCTAGTTAAGTTCGAAAAGCGAAAACATATTTTATGGTGGTAAAACACAGATGATTGTGTTTAAAAGCAGTAACAAAGTATAAAAAATAAGTTGTCATTCTTAATTTGTTAGTCAAGCGCGTTTTTCCTGTTTATTTTGTAAAAAAAAAGGTTTAAATACTATTTTTCCTAGTGTGGCAACGATTGAAAATGTCATC
This sequence comes from Drosophila oshimai, assembly GCA_018150695.1. Lineage (NCBI taxonomy): Eukaryota > Metazoa > Arthropoda > Insecta > Diptera > Drosophilidae > Drosophila > Drosophila oshimai. Next base: position 816,750 of record JAECWM010000274.1, read on the forward strand.
TGTTGCATAGGAAGGGGAAGAAAAAAAACAGAAATTAGCTAAATTACATACATAAATGACCATAAACAATACCAAAAACAATACCAAACACAACAACAAAATCAAACGTTTCGTCCGATTTGGAAAATGGGTCCAAAGAGTCTCTTGAGCGTCTTCGCTCTATGGTTTCATTTATCGCCTGTTGCCTGCGCAGCTCATCTAGTGCAAGAAGTCTTGTACAAGGCATTTTGTTTAATTTGTTTAAAATTTGTTAGCTATTTAGTGCCAGTTCGGGTCCAGTTCGAAATGGTTTGTGAGTTAGCTAAAAATATGAAATCGCTCGAAGTTCCGTGGCACCCAGGAAATTTTTCAGCGATTTGACAAAAAGCTGAATTCAAAATCGCCCCAGTTTGCCGTAGCACCCCTGTATAATTTTTTTTAAATAATCTTACCCAAATTCAATTGGTACTTTCCAAATAAATGATTTATTTTTACACTTAAATTTTATTCAATTAATTTAGACCTTAAGTTTCGTTTTATTTAAAATTTTACTTTTACAAGTGTTAATACGAACATCAGAAATGGCTTTTATTACGTATATAAATGCCAATGAACAAACCTTTCCTCGCTATATCCCAAAATGTTCCACAACTCAAGACTTGCTGCCAAAGCAATATCTACCTAACAAGTTTTTCTTGCAGCTTCACAGCGCCCACTGACTCTTACCTATTCCACAATTTGAGCAATGACACTTTACTAGTACTCGCCTGGTGTTGGTCCAAGAGGCAACTTTCTTTCCAGCACTGTAGTTGCTGAAAAGGGAAAAAGCTGCTTAATTAAGCATAATACGGCTCTCATCGCGCCTGGAGCATTTCTGCAGTTTTTTATGCTGCCGCCTAAGTAGCTGTTGGTAATTTTTGCTTAGCCACACTCACAGACTAACACTTTACCAGGGTGACGTGAACCTTGCACAATTTTAATTGCGGTTCCGCTATTTTTGATGCCTTTTGAATTTATAATTCCATCGGTCTGCAGGCAGTGCCTTCTGCTTCTTCGCCTTTCTCTTTTACTGGTCACGTCCTGAGAAAAATAATTCAATTAATTACAAAGCGGACAGGTGCAAGGCAGCTACACTTAGTATTAATCATACGCACTGCAAACCCGGAAAAAAGGCTATAAGGACCGTAAGCGTAAAAAAGGAAGGCCCCTGTGACTCGCATTCGTATCTAATAAACATGTTTATTTCATTAGGGCTACACATGCGGCTATTTTATCCAGCCCCTTCCACTGCCCCGCCCCAAGGGATATCATTTGCCCTAGACCCAAAGAATTCGACATGAAAAATGCGTTCGCGAAAAGTTGCCACGAGTCCGCTCACTTTATGATTGGGGATTTTTCGTGGCGCCACTAATGTGCCATTGCCGCCTAACATTTTCCTGCTTCTTTCTTTTTTTTGGCTTTTCGTTACCCTCCTACTCCTCCAAAAGACCTTCCCACTTTTGGCTTTTCCCACAGAAGCTGTGTTGTCGACATCATTACAAATAAATTGAGCGTGAAAGATACATTTCGCCAACATTGACATGCAGCAATGATAGGCACATTGCCCTCGATTCTCCAGAGGTTTGCAAAGGTGGAGCCGTGGTTTCAGACTAGTCTTATTTTGCTTTAAAATAAACTGCGCAAACCTAAGGCGCAGTGCACACGGGCTGTGAAAATAAAATATTATTTAAAGAGTTTTTGTTGCGGCCTTAAAATAAAAGCACAAACCATTGAATAGGAATAAAATAAACGAGCAGGATCCAGAAAAAATGTTTTAATCCTGGATCAGCGCCTGATTATGGTTATGCATTGTTAATTATAACCTTATTATAATGTTTCCCTTTTATTTACATAATTACTCAGGTCGACAAATTCTTGGTCCAAGAATAAGCGTTTATTCAAAAAGGATTTAACCTTCAGATTGCATATTGGGAACAAAAAACTTTCCATCAGGTGCCAATTCTTAGAAAATTGTGGTCAAAGTACCGAAAATTCGACTTTTTTTAACTTTTCAAGGCCAAATAAAAACGTATCCCAACATGGCCCAATGCTGAAATTTGGCTTAACTGATACACGAATCTTTCGACTTCAATTTTGCACAAAAAAATGTTGTCTTAGTTTTTTATTTTTTAATTTTAAGGTGGAGATCTCGTTCTTCCGCAGATAGAGCTCCTTCCGCTGGTGGCTGTTGCTCAGACTGCGCAGTGACTTTATGCGGTTGTCGCAAAAAGCTAGCACCTCCAGGCAGACGCTAATGTCCTCCAGGTCGCTGCCAAACACTTTCACTCCGACCACGCATCGGAAGTTCGAGCTTCGTGACTTTGCCTAGACCATATACACACATACACAGGTTATTTACTTCTTAACTGAATGATAACATAGGAAAATTGCAACCGCGAATTCTTCAGGAAACGATAGTTTACCTAGGTTCTTTACTTTTTCACTCAATGATAAAAAAAAAAATGGAACTGCAAATTTAGAAGAGTTTGTCCCACATAGAGTTGAAAAATATATGTTGTCCGGGTTTTAACTCTAGCCGATATGCAAGTTATGCGACACACTACTTAGGGGCCCTTGCCCAATTTATAAACAACTTTGAGCCAAGAGCTTTTTTCCAATTAACTCTGACTGACTCCGAGATTAACCCGTGGTCAGCTATTTCTGTAAACAAAGCCTCCAATCGATTCCCACCCAGATCAGTTTCACACTCCCCGCTTCAAACGGATTCTGTGAACACCCAAGTCGATATTGTAAACACCAGAGCCCCAAAAAGGGAGCCCCAAGTCCGCAAACGTAAATATCGATTTCCGGCAGAACCTCAATTCTGCTAAATATCAATTTCGAATTTAATTGACAAATTTCATCATCCTATTTTCCGACTCTCTTGGATGATTCTCTTAATCAGATTTTTTCCGACTCTCTCGGAGGATTCTCTTAATCAGATTTCTTGAGATAAATCTCTTAAGCCGAGGTTTGATTACACAGGGCAACAAAATCGAACTTTTTGAAAATTCCACGGATCAATTGCACTTTTCCATGACAATTGGGTTCTCCTGAGTCCAAGTCCCATACAAAATTATTTTCCATCACCTATAGGTTCGGCGGTATAGCGACGAATAGAAAAGTCGCATGTTGGACGACACTTTGAATTATGTTGCCTATGCCAAAAAAGTTACCGTGATATTTTTAGTTGGACTATACACTCAAAGCACCACTGCATTGAACAAAAATTATTTCCTGCTTGAATATTTGTCCATTCCGTTGGAATAAGTCGTCAAAGTTGAAATCTCATATTTTACTTAAGTTTTTGTCGCATTCAAGGGCCTTTTAAAAATATACCTAAAATGGTAGAATTTTTTATTTTACCTAGATTTTGTAGCCCTATGTTCGCTTCAATTTTGTTTTTGTGCATATTCGTGATAATATTTTATTGGAATTCTTATAGCAATAAAAGTAAATTTTTTTACTTTTTCTACTACTATAGTTTCTCCCAATTTTTGAAAAGTCATGGCATGCTTAGATGGTCCATTAGGGAAAATTTTTTTTAACTCCAAAATAATATAAGCATGTGTGTTTAAGATTGCCTTGACTTTTCAAAATTGGGAGAAAATATAGTAGTAGAAAAAGTAAAAAAAAGTACTCTTATTGCTATAAGAATTCCAATAAAATATTATCACGAATATGCACAAAAACCAAAATTGATCCGAACATAGGGCTACAAATTCTAGGTAGAATAAAAAATTCTACCATTTTAGGTATATTTTTAACAGGCCGGTGAATGTGACAAAAACTTGACTTGTACGAGAGATTTCAACTTTGACGTCTTTTTCCAACGGCATGGACAAATGTCCAAGCCGGGGACAATTTTTGTTCAGTGCAGTGGTGTCTTGAGAGTATAATCCAGCTAAAAATATCACGGTAACTTCTTTGGAATAGGCGACATAATTCAAAGTGTCGTCCAACATGCTACTTTTCTATTCGTCGCTATACCGCCGAACCTATAGGTGATGGAAAATAATTTTGTATGGGACTTGGACTCAGGAGAACCCAATTGTCATGGAAAAGTGCAAATGATCCGTGGAATTTTTTTAGTGTTGCCCTGTGTTATTGATCATTGAACCAAAGTCAAGGAGTCCGTTTTTGAACCGGAATTGTTCGGTCGACAATAAGTACATCGCGAGCAGTGTTAAATAAGTTACGATATAAATACCAGTTGTGTAAACTAGTGATTTAATAACTAAAAAATATAAAAAATATTTTTTAAAAATTAAATTCACTAAGCTCTTTATTAATTTGCACGCAAAGTTTCACGAAAATCGGTCGAGCCGTTTCAGTGGAGTTTTTTACGTACACCGTGACACGAGAATTTTATATATTAGACCGTTCTCGAGTTTTAGCGAAACCAGTGCTGCCAATTTGGCCTTTTTCCGGACAGATCTGTCCTTTTTAAAACGGCCTTATCCTGAAAAAATTTCAAACAGGCCCTGTCCGGAAATCTGGCCTTTTTTTGACAATAACTTTTGAAGAAAAAGTTGAATGACTTTTGCTTGAATCTACCTGATTTCAAAGACTAAAGGACATTTTTTTGAGAGCTAACCACAAAAATCGTGAAGACTTTTCAAAAGAAAGAATTTATCTTAAAAAGTTTTATCTCATTTTGCTTAAAATGTTGTTTGAAGCGATTAAATCGACCAGACATAGTACTTACCAAATGCTATGAATAATGTACAAAGAGTTTTTAGCAAATTAATTCATGATGTTTTTTTGGACAAATTTTCTTAAAAGTATTCGAAAAAAATTTTTTGTTTTTGTGCCAAGACCCTAAAAAAACGTACAAGATGAGCTTCCTTTGAGCTTGTAGGGGAGAGTTGGGTAAAACGGGCCGGCGGGTAAAACGGGCTACCTTCGATATTTCAATTACTAGTGATGCCACCTATCAACCGAGCTAATTAACTCTTCATTAATAACCCATGAGTGTTATTATGGACGGTCACATTTTGTTTTTCACGTTTATTATCAAGTAAATCCCTGATGTAATTCCTGATCCCTTAATGTAAGGTCGCTGCACCGATGTTTTGGTGAAGTGTAATTGAAAATTGACATATTTCGCCTTACTTTTTCTGCCAAGTAAGTAACTTTTCTATTACTCCAGTGTCTTACGCGTATTTTAAGTGCTTAACCTCAGAAAAAGGTTACGTAGTTATCGAAAAAATATGAGTTAAATAAATAATGTCCGAGTTGGGTAAAGCGGGCTAGTTCTCGGTCGGGTAAAGCGGGCTACTTTTAATTCAACGTTTTTCAGTGTTTTTTTTGACGTAGAAATTCAACATCCAAATTACAAATCAATATCCATTTCTTGAATACATGTTTAGAAGAAAAAAGGAAGAAAAAGGAAGAAGAGGCAATGGCAAAAAGACAAAAACAAATCGAGACACTTTCGAAGAAATCGAAAACCTCTTCGAAAACATCCAAAACGCGTGCTAAAAAACTTAAAGGAAAGTAATGGATATCGCCGAAGAAAATAAAACGTTTTGTATGTATTTGTAATTATAATTCACTAAAAAACCAGAATTAGTAGACATGTTCCGCAACAAATACGTTTCCGTACGATTTAGGACAGGTAGCCCGCTTTACCCGACCAGTCGGGCAAAGCGGGCTACTTGGAACTTTTTCGAAAAATCACTATAATTATACTTAGAACAAATTTTTTGACCAAAGCGGTTCAGTATTATGTTCCCCAGGCTTCATTTTAAAAGTTGAAATAAAATTTGCGGTTAATTCATTTATGAATTTATTTTTTTAACCCAAAAACAGTTAGGTAGCCCGCTTTACCCGACTTTCCCTAAATTTTTTTTATAAATTGTTATTCCTATAAGAATGTTTGTTTAATTGCAAGTTAGAGTCCGCTAACAAATAATCATGAATCTGAAGTAAAAATAATCGTACCTAATAACATAAATTTGTTAAAAAAATAAGTTGGCCTTTTTTTGTCCTTTTTTACATGTGTTGTCCCTTTTTTTGGACTTTTCTTTGGCTGAGCTAGCCTTTTTATTGAACTGACTGCTGGCAGCATTGAGCGAGACTAACGAATAGCAAAACAACAACTTGGGGAAAAAGTTATGGTTGCTGCAGGAATCGAACCGAGTTCCCATCAGATGCTGTGCTCAGCCATAGACGATATTTTTTTTTGGTGGCAGAATTCATAAAAAATTTAAAAAAAGAATCAGTGCACCTGGCGAAGTAAGAACCAACTGTTCTCAAAATACACCCAAAATGTTCTTAATTAAATAACATTTTGTTCGTTATATAAGACCCGTTCGTTCGTAAATCTACCACCGAATGTTCAAACGTTTTACAAATGGAGCGGGCTCGATTTATATATACCGGGGTTGAGCAGAAATCGACCGGGTGGTCACGGTTTTTGACTGTTTCGAACGCATTTTTCTCTGGGTAATACAAGAATAGTGTTTAAGTACTTTTACTTCGAAACGGACAAAAACCTTGACCACCCGGTCGATTTAAATCCCGCATTTTTTTTTCAGTAAACAAACAAAGTAATACAAGAATAGTATTTAAGTAACAAGTAATAGAAGAATAGTATGTAAGTACTATTACTTAAATACTATTCTTGTATTACTTTGTTCTCAATATGTGTACTGAACAAAATATGCAGGATTTAATTGTAAATGCATCAAATTTGACAAATTACACAGGGCAAATTACACTTTGCAAAAGGTGCAGGCTTGAAGGTGCTAAAAAATGTTTATATAGACAGTTCTAAGCACAACTGCAAAGTTTCGGTTCCTAACGTGTGGTATTTGCGGTATCACGTTTTGAAAAAAATCACCACATTTAATCAGTTGATTTCATATATGTATCTTAGTAAGTGCGTACTAAACTTTATGGAGATGCATAATTTAAGTTAGCCTTGATAACGTTCTTTAGATCTGCATTAAAATGTTGTATAGTATCTTCACTAAAACAAAAGTTGGTGTTGTTCACCTCTGTTCCCAAAAATTTTTTTTATTGTGAACAAGCCTTAAAAATACAAAAAAATAGCCTACACCAAATACAAGGTGTATTTATGTTGAGGCGCCTGTTTTCTACCGTTTGAGATCTTTACCACCATTCTGCTAACCTTATTGTAATTAATAGAATTTTTTTTGTTAAACCTTAAAAAGTGACTCGTTACTAAGCTAGGCAAAAAATTGTCAATATTTCAGGAAATTTAAGGTCTAAGGAGCCAATGCGTTTTTTAACTGAATCATGGCCGTGCCTTTGATATGCTATTTAATTTTCAGACCCTTAGCCCCTTTTTTACTTCAAACACCTACGCCCCTTTGTTTAATAAAAAGCCTACAGCTTGAAAGTTAATGTTTCTGGCTTCTAGCTCCTGAAATATTGACAATTTTGTACCTAGCCTAGTATTGAGTCACTTTTTAGGGTTTTACAAGAAAAATTCTGTAAATAACAATAATGTTCGCAGAATGGTGCTGAAAGTCTTAAAAGGTAGAAAACAGACGCCTCACGTAGATGCACCTTGTTTTTGGTGTAGGCTATTTTTTTTTGTATTTTTAAAGCTTGTTCACAACAACAACAAAATTTTCTGGAATAATGAAGATACTATACAAAATTTAATTGCAGATCTAAAGAACGTTCAACAAGGCTTACTTATATTATGCATCTTAAAGAAGTGAAGTACCCAATTATGAAGCTATACTAAATCAATCGATTAAATGTTGTGATTTTTTTTCAAATTGTGATACCGCAAATACTATGTTACGCGTTAAGAATTAATACTAAGTATGCAGTTATGCTTAGGATAGTGTGTTTAAACATAATTTAATGCCCATAGGGCTGCATCAAAAACACTGTTGCACTGTGTTATATTTCCTTGGATATAGAATGGAATATAATTTAACATACCCAATTTATCATAAAAAGAAAAAATGTAAAAGAAATAGCTTAAAATCGAAAACAAATGAAAATAAACATTTCCAAAGTGCTCTGACTTTTAAAAAGTATAGTTTCTATTATTGATGTTTTGATTCTTATGATATACGAAATATGCATACATATATGTATACCTAGGTTCATATGTATGCATGTAGTACTTTGATCGATAACCTCCCTGCTGGGATAAAAATCAAAATTGAAATCTTTTAGCTAAAGGTCAAACAAGCTTTTTTGTTTTCATTATCCTTAAGGAAGGCAAAATGCGTAAAATTATTTAATTATTTAGTGTTTCCAAAGAAAATCGAAAAACTCAAAACAAATTCCAGTTTTACCATTCTCTCCGCCACACGAAATGCAAATTTGTATGTATTTATTTTATATGTATTCCATGTGCGACAATTTCAAATTGCGAATACAAAAGTCAATTTATTGAAAGCTAGAAGCGAGTGGAAAGAGCAAGAGAGATGGCTGCAGCAAACGTAAGCATATAAACATAACCATGAAAGATATTTGATATAATAACATACGTGACCGCATTTACAATTTTCAAATCAAATCTTAGCTGATGAAGGATAAAGAGGCGTGTCGGGGCATCTCTTCATTGTCTGTCTATTGCCTTGCATGTGAAATGAATTTAGTGCTGAAAGCCAAGAGCGGGGTGGGATGTAACTCAGTTAAGTGTGCTTGGCATGCTGTGAAATTTGTTAACATTTATGCGTTATCATTCGGCTTACGACGTTTAATGATAACTCAGACATGCAGGAATAAATTAAATAACTGAACCTTGAATGTGTCATAGCTATCTTTGTCATATTATCGTCCTGACAATCTGGCTATTTTTGAACACCGAGAAGCATTTAACAATGTATCGGTAAGCTTTTTTTAATGGAAGTTTTGAGAAAAATATTACCTTACTCTGTTTATACAACGAAACAATTTAACTTAAAGTCAAAACCAATCAAACTTCCCATGCTTAAAAATTAAAACACAGAACAAAACAAAAGTTAAAGTGCCTTGTTTAAAAGTGGAGGTACAGAAACATACAGGGTGCGCCATCCCGAGCTTCGGTATTGAAACACTGAATGGCTTTGATGTTCGTGAAGCAATTGGCCTGTGTAGGTACATATCGACGAAAGTACGGAGCGTCCGATATGCTCGAGAAAAACGAAAAAACGACACTTATTTTCATCAAGAACAAACGTGGCCTATTGGTCGAAATTGTATTCAAAAACTAACTCGAATGAATCGTAAAAGATCAATCTAAATATCCAAAGTTATTCAATATTTTTGTACCGAAGATCGAGATGGCGCACCCTATATATTTTTAAAGATATGTTTTTAGTAGCGTCTGGTGTGACGCACATAACTTCGATGCATCTTCACGAATTTTTTAAGCAAGTAAACAAAAAGCGATCGCTACGAAATTTGATTTGTTCCTTTTTAAAACTCTTAAACAAAATAAATACATTTTTATTCTCGTGACTCGATCTGTGAACGTTGCAAATGTCTGTCTGTCACTCCGTCCGTCCCTCCGTACGAACGTCAAGATCTCGGCAACTATAAGAGCTAGAGCCACCAAATTTTGCACACAGACTTCTATTTACCCCACGCATATTAAGTTTGTTTCAAAACCAGACCACGCCTTTTTTAACGCCTACAAGCCGCGAGACTCTGTGGTGCCCACATTTTTAATGCTTGAGAAAAGTGGTCTTAGTAAATGTTGTTTGTAGTAAAAAAAAAGTATCTACACAGATATGTATCTAACAATTTTGAAAACCTGGCCAGTTTCAAGAAATTTTGTAAATTTTTTAAAATGAATTAAGCTTGAAAGCAGGCTCCACTTCTTTTAAGAGGGCTAGCGACTAGCGTTTTTCATGTTTTGTTTTTTATAAAGAGGGCTATGAGTATCGCAAGTCTGTTAGTCGGGAAATCCGACTATATCGTTCTTTCTTGTTTTATATTATAACAAGAAAGAAAGCTAATTTTTAGCAAGCCAAAGCTTTCATTTTATAGGTGTGAGGTTCATACGTACTATAGGTTGAGACACGTTTTTCTTTTGCTCTGCCGTTGAAGTCAAATTTTACAAATTTAAAACGAGTTTTTTACTCTTAATTTAATATTTACGAATCGGTAAGAGATTTATTTATGATCATTGCACTATTGTATTATAGTTTTTATTTTAATGTTACCACTATACCACAAGTTTTTATTAGTTGGTCAAAAAAAATATGTCATAAAAAATTAAAAGTTTGAAAAGAATGCTTCATAGACGCGCAACAAGCATTATTAGTTGAGACGGTTGAATCCTTTCACAAACTAAAAAAGACCTTTTCTATTTGAATAAGCTAGCTCCCAACACATATTTTGTGACAAATTCGAATCTAATCAATACCCACACTTGCACACATTAATTTTAGTTTCCAAACTAAATCCATAAAACGCATTCTATAGTGAGAAATTCGTTGGGTCTGTGTCGGCCTGTTACTATAAGCCCAATTAAGTTTGTGGTTCCCGTAATGTCATAATTTTTGAATTTACTCGATTACCTTTTTTGACAATGGCCTGCAGAGGTATGGGCCTTCTCGCAGAAAATTCGATATGGTTCAGAGTTGTAGGGCAGGCTGGTGGCGCGGCGTATAATTAACAATAATGAAGTCGTAAAACCGCAATGCAATCAGCGATGCGCAAAACACACAGCGGCACTCACAAGAGCCCAAACAAACAGTCAAAAGGCCGAATTGCACACAATGCACAAGCTGCAATAGGGATTGAAGTTCAGGAGTGCCTCTTCCCACTCCACCCCCTTCACTCCACACACCAACTCACCCACCTTGAAGTCAGGGTCACGCGGGCATTATAAAATATTTATAAACCATTTGCACGCATAATTAGCCTGTCATTACATTTTGAGATTTTCGGCGTTCGCTGCTGCATCCATTTGTTTGCCTGTGTTTGCTTATATGTATCATTGTTGGCCAATTGTGCATGCGTACATGCATATGCATACATATACATATTTGTGGCCGTGTGGGTAAAATAATGTCAGTGCATCCCGTCCACGAAATTTATGTGGTGGTCACCGCTTTAACTCTTAGGCACCCTTCTCCATTTAAAATATAATATAGGTACATACAAATTGTACATAAAAATATATTTTTTAAATTGAGAATTGACCTTTAGTTAAAAAACAGAAGGCATCCCTGCACAAGATTGATTCTTATGAGAGACAACATTTTGAAAATCTACAACCGAGTTTAAACCGCCTATTGGCTGTGTATTAAGACTGAAATTGCGTTAAAATTTACTTCTGGTTTTACAAATTAGAGAGATCTCTATTTCTCTTTACTTTCTTCCCTTTTGCAAAATCAATTTTTTTTTTTTAACACTTATTTTTATTTGAAATTTTGACATTATTGATTATAATAGTTACTTAGCGTTCCATTTAAGAAATAATTCGATTATGAAAATTACCCTGAAATACGGTATTTTCCATTTTAAGCAATTTGGCATTTTGGTCATTTTGTCGGATTGGTTTTTCGACAATGTTTTGTAAAATACATAATTTAAAATTTTTTGGTATTTGGCTGGAACGGTTTCTGTGGCTCTCCCGATTAAAGTTTCTTATTACTTCTTTATTTGAACTTGAAAAACGGAATCAATTATAAGAAAATCTGTAACTTTGAAAATATGGCATGCAAAATTACCAACCAAATTAAATTTGGGCAAAGTCAAATTGCGATCCCATTCTATTTTTACCAAAAAAATAAGAAAATTCGCTTTTAGTTTAAAAAAAACACGGAACACTGTGAAGTTTAATACAGTGCGTCTTGTTTAAAAACCCAGTAACTTCATTGACTTTAAAATGTAGACTCTGAGTCCTTTCAACTCGATGGAATGTTAACAGGTCTGATGGAACCACTTAAATTATATTTTTCACATGATGAAAGTAATACGAGTATCATTACAAAGTAATTATACCCTTCGCAAAATAAGGCAGGAGACCCGCGACCTGGTGGACAGAATCCAGGGATGTTGGGGTGGGGGGTGGGGCGTCGAAATGTCATGTCATTTTGTGACAGGCGTCGGACCGTTATGCACTACGTCGGCGAGCGTCTGTGTACATGTGTTTGGCCATAAAGTAATCAGCGGAAATGTCAATGGGCCGCCGCCATTTACTGATGTGTCGGCAACTGAGGTTTACACCGTCAGCCTCGGCGTCATCGCCAAGGCACGTGTATTCTTTATATTTCGCTTGTTCGCCTGCAGCCGTTGTTATTGTGGTGTTGTTGTGCCCGGGCAGTGTAATTAAAATTTCCCGGTGCATATGGAAGTACAATTGGTCGGGCTGCAGGTTTAATTGCGCGGCTCTGTGTGTTGTGACAAAAATTCTACGGGTCCGCATTGACGAGCATTTTAAGTGAGAAACCCAACTAATAAGGAGAAACATGTATAGCCTTACTGTTTCCCGAACATTTGCCGTAGACATCGCTTTCAGTTAAAAGTTGGAGCCTTGTGAATCAGGCTAAAAAGTTAAAAAACCATACAAATTCATTTCGTTCTCTAGTCTTCCCTGCTCCGTTTAACAGGCTCATACATTCCCATATTAACAACATCAAAACAATGGCATTCTCTGGCCACGTAAGCGCATCTGGCCAAATCCTCAGGGATGAGGTCTTCAAAAGCAAGACCCGAGTTCGGCGATCCTCGTTGCCCAGCGACTCGTCAAGCTCGATGTTGTCGCCAGATTCGCTTTCCCAAAGCCCCACCTCCCACACCAACCCCACCAAGGGTGGAAGTAGCAATTACCCTGCAGGAAACTGGTCGGACATGTACGGCGGACTCAAGAGGTCGGAGAGTCAGAGCAACCTCGTGCCCTCGCTGCGGCTCGGCTCCCAGGACAGTTCCCTCAACTACCTAAGACACATAGAAGGCATCAAGGTACGACCTATGTTTTTTCTTCAAAGACGCTTCCCACAATATTAAGGCAGCATTGAAATTTTGTTATTCGAGCAAGCAAAGTGTGACCAGCAACTCATTTTATCCTAATCCTAACTTGAATCTAAGTTAATCTTCAGGGGCTTAAACCTCAAGTAACTCTGTGCAAAAGCTTTTTGGCACTTGAATATATTTCGTATACCATTTTAGTCTGATGTTTGTAACGCATAGAAAGATGCATTTACGACCCTATAAGGTATATGTATTGCATCACCACAAGATTCGATATAGTCTGTCTGAATTCAGTAAACTTATTTCGCCAAAGCTAAAAAATTTAGTTCAATCGACTTTGCCTTTGTTCAAGCAGATTAAGTCTGAAAATCTAGACGATCGCATGACTTAATCCAATAGCTTTTTTAGTCATTTTTTTCATTCCTTCAAGTAAAAAAATTAATTTTTTTATAAAGTGTTTTCAAATATTTAGGTAACTATTGCTTAAAGCAAAATTCTACGGGCGGTATCTCTTGAACGAGATGTTCAGTGCTCCATCGACCAAACCAAAATATGAAATCTGAAATCAATAAATATTTGTACCAGAATAACAAAATAAACACCATCACATTTTTTTTAAGGTTTTACCTTTTTTTGTTATTTCCTTATCTCCGTAAAATAGGCAATTTAAAATAAATAAAAAAAACTATCAGAGGATTTACCGGATTTTTCAAACAATTTATTTAATCATATGCTCAGTAGAGAAATTCTTAAGAAGTATACTTCTTATAAGAAGTTAGTTTAAAAGTCGTCAATGCCATTATGGGGTTTTTACATGAAAAGTTTAAAAAGAAAGTTTTCAGAAAATTTGTGTACATATTGTCTTCAACTTATTTTGTCCTACGCTTGTCATACTGTGAACAGGTGTACCGCGAGCCGGAGGCGGCCTACGAGAACTGGTGCTCGGCCAAGCAGCGACAGCGCCAGGAAAAGCAGCAGCTGCTCAAGCAGGAGCGAGACTACAAGCAGCAGATGATGGAGAAGCGCAAGCAGCTCGCTGAGACGTGCTACGACCAGTGGCTGAAGGACAAGGCGCGTCAGTCGGCGGCCCTGCATCTGGAGACCTACACACAAACCGCTGCAATGAAGTCCAGCTTTGCGCTGGTAGGGACTTCTTCTATGTACCCATCCACTTCACTGGAATCAGGCTCAGCCTTTTGGACAGCAACCAGGCCCGTTCGCAACGTGTCTAAAGACGAGATCCGCAAGGTCGTGGAGGGCTGGTGGCTGAAGAAGCAGGAGCAGCAGCAGGTTCAGCGAGAGAAGAAACGTCGCGCCATGTTGACCAAGGCGCTGGATGAGGAACGGCGTAAGCAACTTGCCCAGGTTGCGTGGAGTAAGTGGATGAGCAACGTGGACGAGAAGCCCAAGCCGGTGCCCCTCAACCAGGGCATGGACTCACTGCGAGGCACAATCTCGCCTCTTTACGTTAACCCCAAAACCTGGGAAGGTCCAAACAAGAAACCAAAAAAATAGACCGGTGTAGTTGTTGCTGCTTCTCCACTTACTACAGATTTGATCGTCGACCCACGTGTTCAAACTTTATTAGTAATTAAAATTGTAAAAATTTATTTAAAATATAGAAACAATATTAGTTAATGGAAAAACTTTTTAAAATGGGAGAAACCCCTGCACCCCGGAGCTATCGGTTTTAAGCAGGTGGTAAAACCGAAACAAATATCGGTCTCGTTTACTTTATATTGCGGTGTCAACCAACATTAATAATTCGATAAAGTTTATGATTGCGTAACCGCAGTAAGGTACGGTTACCGGTTGCAAACTGATTAAACCAATTGAACAATTTTTGGTTTCCATTTCTGGAAGAGCCTGTCTGTCCGTTTGTCCGTCCATTCGTCCATTCGTCCATTCGTCCTTACGAGCATAGAGATCTTTAATTTTTGTTAAGCTAGGACCACTAAATTTAAAACACAGACTTCCTTAAGCTACACGCAAATTAAATTTGTTTTGAAATTTCACCACGCCCCTCTGTACGCCCACAAGCCACGAAACACTGTGGTGCTCCCAATTGTAAAGCTACACTTAGAAAAAACGCTCCTGCGTGTAATAATATTAAATAGATGCTCCCAATTCACACAAAGCGAGCTGTCTTTATTGATATTGTGGTCTGAAATACGTACAGTGCCGAACTTAATTATTGGCACAGCAAGCGTGTTGAACTTTAAGTACGTTTTTCTATATATTGAATATTTGAAAAAAACATTTTTTTTTAGATGGAATGATTCATTAAGATCTTAGTTATTTTTATTTCATAATTATATCTCTTATAAATAATTTTTTAAAATTAAAAAACAAAAAAAATTAACATAATTTCCCTGAACAAAATTATTGGCACACTTAAGTTCTAGTTATTTTTGTATATCAAACTGGACTGATTTGGCTCATTCTTTCTTTAAAATCCTGGTTATCCTTGGCCCACCACCCGCCCAACCGGCCGAGGGGCGCAGCCGTGTGTCGTACGGCATGATTCGCGTGAATATAGACGCGATATATAAAAGACATAATTAAAAGTTCGAGGAAAGAAAATCGAAAATCTGATCTAATTTTGTGCCAATGAACTTAGTATTATTCGTTTTAAGAGCGGCAGAGAGTCAGAATTTGATATGATAGAATAAAGTCTATTATAGTCGGAACATAATACTCTGAAAGGCTCATGCAATCAATAGATAGATCTACAATTGTTTAATATTAGAGGAGTATAATTTCTAGTTAATCTACATGGTACAGAAAAATTTATCCGACCTACCAAGTCGGTGCTATCAATTTCACCACGAATAAGATTATACATAAAAACGTTCTACGGATAGCTAAGGTGGGTAAATTAATTAAAAGTAATCTGCTAGAATTGGAAGGTAGGTAAACGTTTGCCAAAAATAAAATGTTTTTTTGAACTGATTTAATGCGATCTATGTGTACTCCGTATTGGGGACTCCAGACGGTCGACCCATACTCCAAAGTAGGCCGGACTAACAAAATAAATAAGGTTTTGGTGATATAAGGATCATCAAACTCCTACCACCACCATTTATAAACCCAAGCACTTTCCTGGCTTTATTCACCATGGACGAAATGTGATCAGTAAACTTAAGTTTTGGGTCCAAAAGGACGCCAAGATCGTCAACCATAGTTATTCCATCCAAAGATTTCCCACTTAGTGAGTAAGTTGAAAATTTTGTATTGAACCGGCCAAAAGTCATCAGCTTGCACTTAGACCCCTTTTAAATTTAGTAAATTATCACGGCACCAGTTTTGAAAGTTATTTAGATCATCATCTGCGTACATAAGTACGCGAGAATGGGAGAAAAGGGGAGGTCATTAATAAATAAAGTAAATAAGAGCGGACCAAGGTGGCTCCCTTGTGGGACGCAGGAGGTAACTCGGACTTTTTTTGTCCTGCCATTCAGATAACTTAAAATCCATCTAATAAGTTTCCGAACTAGAAGTAAATGGTTTACAAAGTCTAATGCTTTACTTAAGTCGGTGTAAATGACATATGTTTGCCTAATAATTTTGAAGCCCTTTATCACAAATGAGGTGAGCTCCAAAAGGTGAGTAGTTGTTATTCTTCTTTTCATAAATTCGTGTTGACACGGAGATATAACTGATATAATTGACCTACAAAGGTACTGCAAATGAGGAGTATTAACATTTTCAAAAAGCTTAGGAATAGCCGACAATTTAGAGATGCCTCTATTATTGCTGCACAGAAAAAAAAATAGATATGATATGATCGTCATTTTGATGATTTTTCATATCATTTTGGACCAGATATGCTGGTATCAAATTGATATGTTCGAAAATATCACTTCTACATTTTCGAACATATCAAATTGATATGTTAATATCAAATTGATATGATAATATCAAATTGATATGATAATATCAAATTGATATGATTATATCAAATTGATATGAAAATGTCAAATTGATATTTAAATTTTAGTTATAATTAGTGTCTATTTTAATAGATAAAAACGCTGGCGAAGAAAATATAATAAATGCACGAGCATATTAACAGTATTTATTTCAATTTTGTGTACAATTTTTTTTTTACATTATTATTTCTTAAATTAAAATGCTAGTTACTGTGAATATTATTTAGTTGAGGGTTTAGCGACGCGATTAGATGCCTAAAATAAAAAGATGTTAAAATAAATTCCAAATATGTACATATGTATGTATGTGTGTTCCACCGAATTTCTTAGCTGCGTCCAAAAAGCTATGTGCCGGCACACACACACATACGCACACACAAAAATTAATTTTTACTGATAAAATGCAACTTGTATATGAAATAATAATGCAAAATGAACACATTACCTAATTTGCTTCTTGTTATTTCACTCAACTGCACTGCAATTGTTTACTTTTACTTACCGGTTTTTCTCACAACAAACTTCCAAAATTTGTCACTTTTCACTCTGGCTTACGAAGTCATATGCGCAAAATACATATGTATGCATATGTCGAATGAGACGGTAAGCTCAAAATATGGGAGTTCTACGTCGGTCTCTGTCGCACTCGTTACGGCTATGACATTCGAAAATATCTATCTCGTTCCCCCTTAAAATAATCATTCGCGCTCCCTTACTCCAAGGTTGCATTCTCCGCTTCGTAGAGTTTTCGGAGAGCGGGAAATTTAAAAATGAGAAAATAATATCTATTTGATCTTTTTCAGTCATCTAAGCGACATTTTTAATGTAAATATCTATTTGACCTGCGCATATCAAATCGAAATTGATCTTTTTTTTATCTGTGTGGCATTCAATTTGTTACCCTTTTTGTGGAGAGGAATAAAAAATGATTCCTTTCATATAAGGGGAAACTGGGAAGTTTCTAAATATAAGGTGAACAACTTGACAAGGTGCTTGCAGAGGGCTTCCGCACAGTACCTAAGCACCTGGCCAGGAATTCCGTCGGTTTCTGGCGAGTGAACAAGCTTAAGGCAGTCCTCTACCGTCGCTGTTTGAAAAAATCGATTTTTTTTTTTGCATAATTTGAAAGAAGACGATCTTATAAATACGCCAGTAAAAGCGTTTCCCGAAAAATCATTCCTTCATGGGTTTTCGCGACTTTGAAGTCATGCACTCGCGGCCGTTTTCAAGCGCTACTTTGTCTTTAAACGCGTTTTCCCAAAAATTGACTTTTTGAAATGGATGGTAAGCTTTCTACCAGTAATATTTGTCGGATTCATCTCATTTTGGCACAATTATTCAGAAAACATGTCGCTATGTTTTCCCGATCCGGATTTTGAAAATTTTAATTTTCGAATTTTTACAGCTTCTAAACTATGAAAAAACATGGTAAAATTGAACATTTTTGTAAAAAGTTGTATAAAACATAGCCAAGGTAACAATAATTATAAAAAATTTTACTTTCTTCATTTCTGACAACGACATCGCAAAAACCTTGCCACTAAGTCGGCCCTCCAAATTTGAGAAGGACATTTAAAGGTCATCCCAAGGACAACAGAATCACTGGGCATACTTTTTGATTAACTGATTTTAAAGTCGACAGATGTACCAATAAAACAAAAAAAGTTCATGAAATTATCTTCAGTAGTTCTTTCCCAATCAATTTTTGAAAATAGGCTCGAAATTGAGGCCTGACGGTAGAGGACTGCCTTAACGCGTTGAAGATGCAAAAACAAGGAATTTTCTGTTATAACAAGACTAAATATAAGATTCGACTTGGTCATGGTGTAAGAATAAGGCTGTGTTGAATGAGCTAATGTAGAAAAAGTCGTTTGAAAAAACTGGGCAAAAGATCGGCTATTGCTTGATCTGTGGTTGCCGTCGTGTTTTCAAAATAAAGCGAGAAAGGTTAAGAAGTTGACTTACGCTTAGTGTTAAGTTAGTTAAGGTAAGTTAGAGTTCGGACAAATCAAAGCCAGATATAAAATTAATTAGCCTCTGAAAATCTGCTTTACGAAATCAATGCCATTTTTATAGTATCATAGCAATTGTGTTTAGCCTTTTGCAAAGTGTATAAGCCCGCTGTGGGACGAATATCCTTGCCAAAGCCCTTCTTAATAAGAGCTGAGATTTTCAAATTTTCTTTTTTTTTCTTACGAGCCTTTTGCGTTTTCTGAGTCTCAGAGCCTTAGGTCAGCCTGTGTGCCTTGCATTCCGAAACGTTGATATCCTTTATAACGCTAAGAAAAGATCCAAAATTGAAAATGTACAGTTTGCCTTCATAGTGCAAAAGAAAATTTATTTTCCGCTGAGATTGGGTAGGTTTAATTTCTATACCGCGTTTTTGGTCCAAAAGGATTAGTTTAGATTGAAACTTAGGTCCTGCGTATATTTAACCTTGAATATACATTAAGGTCCTTACTCCTACGTACTCCTACGTCCTTTTGCGGGGCACCACGTAATTTGATTATATACCATAAGAAAGTATTTCATTATTTTTTTATTTTTTTGAAACACATTTAGAGGTTGCTAGCAATTTTTAAATTTTAAGGGGTTAGGTGGGTTTGAAAAAAAATCGATTTTTTTGTTATTGTCTCATAAATTAATACAGAATCTGAATATTAAATATTGTCCCAAATTTTTAAGTCGATCTGAATAATAGTTTCAGAGATACAGTTCCAAGAATGTGCGCGCACAAGGTCAAGTGCACTGCTTATCAAAACTTTAACTGCGTTTTTCTCAAAACTGTGTTTTTAAAGTGAAAATGCATCGGTACAGCAGAGGGGTGGGGAAGAAGACAAAAAGCGATTGTCTATTCATTTGTTCTTTGCACGAAAAATGTGGTACAAACACTTAAATAAAACATTAATGAAACCATGATTTAAGATATCCTTTAACGCTTTTTGTAAAAATTTGGACAGCGACCTCTAAATCTTGACCTAAAAAAAAAATAAAAAAAAATTAAAAAGTCAAAAAAATAAGGACCACCCTAGGGCATACGGATAACCAGGATTTTAAAGAAAGAATGAGCCGAATCGGTCAAGTTTGACAAAAAAAATCACTAGAACTCAAGTGTGCCAATAATTTTGTTTAGGAAAATTAGGTTAATTTTTTTGTTTTTTGATTTTAACAAATTGTTCATAAGAAATATAATTATGAAATAAAAATAACTAAGCTCCTATTGTCCGTCGGTCCGTTCGTACGAGCCCCTAGATCTCGGGAACCATAAGAGCTAGAGCCACCAAATTTTGCACACAGACTTCTATATACCCCACGTAGATCAAGTTTATTTAAAAACCCGACCACGCCCCTTTTACCGCCCACAAACCGCGAAAATCTGTGGTGCTCTCATTTTGTATGCAATCGTTACGGTTTTAAAAGAAATATAATGATATGTGCACTGTCTAACTAAATACCAAACCACTTAAGGCTCAAATAAATAATAATGAACATTTAGTTATGCTGCAAATATAGTCTACATACATATACTACATACACGTGTAATGTAAAAAACTACAAATGTAGTTTATGTAGCCCTCAATAGGTGGCGACTCTATTGTTTTTTCTTGTTTTGTTTTTTTTTAAGTGGGCAATGATCATCGCAAATCATATATTTGGAAAACCCGACTATAGCGTTCTTTTTTGTTTAAAAAATACTTTTCAAAAAAATTTTTAATTACGAGTAGCAGACGCGACAAAGCGTTGCATAAACAAGATATATACAAAAATTACAAGCAACCGTTTCGGTAGAACTTGAAATATTTTATCAACCAACTAAAAAAAAGAGCTCAGAGGCTGGGTTAGGTAAAATGAAATTTTTGAAATTAAACTTTTGGAATCACTTTCCCATCGTTTGCCCATGTTTGCTCACCTTTTAGATTTTTTTGCCCACCCCCAGTTTCAAATATATAAAATTTCCAAAATTTACTTAAATTTTTTTTTTTTTAATTTGTTACAATTTTGCTGGCAATTTTTGCCCACCTCTTAGAAAAATTAAAAAAAACCAATATTTCGGAAAATGTAAGACATTTAAGCTATGGTAATTTATTTTTTTTTATTTATTTGGAATTATTTTTTTAATCGTTACATCATTACGCGTTAAAAGTTTACAGCTGCGCTCGGACGACACTTCACAAAATCGGCTGTATCTCCGAAAATAGTTGGAGTTTTGAAAAATCATTTTAAGTTCATATGATTGAAAGTCTATACTTTCCAGATATGCAAAGAAAAACGATTTTTTTTTAAATTTCTAGACCAAAACACCCCCTTAAAAGTATATTGCGTTGGAATGCATGCAAAACTTTTTTAAAGGGGTAAAGCGAGAATCGGTGATCTGAAAGTGGGGAAACCTGACTTTAGCGTTCCTTCTTGGTTTTATTTGCTGTATGAAAGCTTTGCTTTCATATTGGAAACGTTTGCTTGGAATTTCCTTTTAACCGACATATTACCGCAGGGGTGTGTATATCCCCTAAAACTATTTAAGAATGGAACGGTTTTCCGGAGAGCAAAAAAACGCTTTCTACATGAAAATTGGTATAAATATTTAGTTGTTTATACTGTTCAACAAATTAAGTTGATCGAATAATGCCAATCAATATTTCCCCTTTTTATTTCACCTACCAAATAAAATGGCCCAACATTGTTTTTCAGGCAATTCAAAGTCAATTTATACAATTGAGCCAACACACAGTTTAACCAATTTTGTAAACCAATACGATGCAAAAAGGCGGGAAGACATTGGCAGAGGGGACTTACGATAGCAAATAACAATTTGCAAAAAAACACAAAAGAACAGGGAAAGTAAAAATCGAAACTAAAACTGCAAAGGACAAGACACTCAATAGATTTCAAATGTTGTTGGACACGATAAATGTTCAGGCTGGCTATAAACTGAAAAAGAAGATGATGAGGCTGGGGAAATGGTGTAAAAGCTCTGCCCATTTTTATTAGATTTTCAAGACTAGCCGAAATTTGTGTGCCTGATCCAGTGCGTCTGTAAAGTTACAAAATGATATTGTTCCAAAATAAAATAAAGCATGTTTAGGTAGCATCAAGTGGAAAAACAGAGACACAGGGAGTTAAAGCTAGGAGTGGGAAACCGAAATACAAACAAGCAAAGCCAAAGGCCTAAAGTTCATTTGCACAATTTCCCAGCTTTTGGCCTGCTCGAAGCTCCCCTTGCAGCAAAGTCAAAAGGCCAGCCGGGGTCAAACAAACAAAAAGACCCCAAAAGACGTTGAAAATCCTTTTGATGAGGTCAACGTTGGTTTGGTTTCCTGAACACACACATAACACACTGACATGACTGAAAAGTACACTGTGATTGAAGTAACTTCAAATACACATTATATACATGTTAAATCCCTGTAATCGATTCTACCAATTAAATTTTTTTTTTATTATATATCTGCTTGCGTGCATTGAATGACACGCGCGGCGCAACAAAAAGTGCGCTACCAGCTGACTGAATAAGAAGAAAAATTGTGATCTTTATGAAACACATAAACAAGAGATCGACGATAACTGTGTGAAATAATCGCTGAAATAGTAGCCCTAGAAGGGTTTAAAAAAATGCATTTGCTTAAACAGTTATTATTAAAAATTAAGTAAACTTGCAAATTATAACATTTTCCACTTGAAAATAAATCGATTTTCGAGTGCCATAAAAATGTCATCAAGTCGTAATGTATGATAATTTTTTTAGAACCCAAAAATTTTCTGTTTTAATTTTAAAAGTTAAAAGTATTGAAAACGATGCGGAGTTTCGAAAAAAAGGTAAAGCGTGTTTTTATTTTCGATACGGACTGTTGTAAACACTGTAAACGTTGCAAATGTCGAGATCTCGGAAACCATAAGAGCTAGAGCCACAAAATATTGCACACCGACTTCGATACACCCCACGCAGATCAAATTTGTTTCAAAGTCCAACCACGCCTCTTTTAACGCCCACAAACCGCGAAACTCTGTAATGCCTACATTTTTAAAGCTAGAGAAAAGTGGCCTTGAAAAGGTGGTTTGTTTTGCAAAAATTGATATAACCAGATATCTAAAACTTTTGAAAATCAGACCAGTTTCAAGAAATTGTGTATCCAATTGCTTTAAAAATGTATTTAGCTTGAAAGCAGCACTTCGAGAATCTGATAGTCAATAAATAAAGTTTTAAATTAGGACAAAACGCTAGAGTCATACACACCATTTACTTATTGGTAAGACATTTAGGTGTGAAATAAAACTGTATACATACATGTGCACATGTGCAAATTATGGTGGTGCTATCAGCCTTATTACGCTGGCACATATTTTCACATTCCTTTCAGTGTACATATTTTTACACAAGGTTAACCATAAAAAATATATGCTAATTTAGCGAGTTGCACGTCGTTTTCGTACGATTTTAAAAATGAAATTTAATATTATTTTAGGCTTCTGAATGCATAGTTAAATTTTTTATTGAATTGAAAATATCTACCCAAATAACTGAAAATCTTGGGCATTTTCAAGTACGTAAAAATTTTTTATTGCGCTCGAAAGTAGAAACTTTTTTTTGAAGAGAGCTAAAAATTGATTGCGCTCGAAAGTAGGCTACACTTTTTGAATAGGGCTAGCTAGCTGTTGTTAAAGAGGGGGCAATGAGTATCACCAAATCTTATAGTCGGAAACCCGACTATAGCGTTCTTTCTTGTTTAACATTTAGTTATCCAACCTTGTGTCAATGCATTTTTAAACGCTTTATATAAGTTTCAGTTGTGGCTGGCTGGCTGGCTGGCTGGCTGCCTGGCTGGCTGGCTGGCTGGCTGGCTGCGTAACACTTTTTGGTTCGCATGCAGGCCTGCCAACTTGTTTTTTTACCGATAATTTATCGATATCTATAAAAGCGCGCTCTTTTAAACCGGAAAGCGTTTCTTTTAGTTTTTAAAACTATTAATATTATTAAATATCCGACTTATATTAATTTTTTAAAGTCTTTGATCATTATAGTGATCCTTTTCTGTCTCAGGTCTCAGGGTCTTCACAATCACAACACCACCATATAAAAGAATAAAATGAAAAACTTTTTTTAATGCCATTTTGAAAAATTAAGCTAAAACTTTAATATAAAACCAAACCGAGCTATGTTAAAATTGTTTCTTCACAATTCCAGCTTCTCTTTGTTCCATTATATGTAGTTAAAAGTATGATAGTAATTAGTGCTTCGGCACTAATATTTTGGAACTTTTCCGGCCCTTACAAGACAAAAGGGTATACATTTACCATTTTTCAAATTCGAAATAATACGCCCAAAGGTTAGCCTAGATTACGTTGGCTTAAAATGTACATTAAAATGATATGCAGTGGAATCACCCTTTTTCAAATTTAAAGTTCGTAGAAAAATAGAAAAAAAAACAACATTCATGTGATAAAAAAAAACACGGCGTCGAAAAAACGCACAATAAGAAAATTAACAGCGTAAATGCGTGTACATATGTACCATATGTACAGTGGTCACCGTAAATACGTAGGGGGGAGTGAGCGGGTTGTAGGCACCATTTTGTTTTTGCCTCATAACTTTTGACCAAATGCATATTATATAAACACATATGTGTACGGATTAAAAGCAAAAGGTCTAAGGTAACTGTCAGTGAAGGAACTAAATTGATTCCTTTAAATATAAACTTTTTATCACAAATTAGGTAATGTGCCAAATTTAAAAAAAAAAAAAAAAATATTGTACCCGGTTGTGGGCACCCAAAAAATCCGTAAAAAATTAACAAATATTAAGGAAAACTACAAGAAATATAGATAAAACTAAATGTATATATTTAAAGAGCCTTCACTGTCAAAAATAACAAAAGATGACATGTTTTTCTCACTTGATCGCCCTCTTTATCTTCTAAGTGAAGCACAATGCTGGTGTGTGAAGTGCTGGCACCTGTAGCTCACTTTTCCGGTGTTGTCCGCCTTTAAAAACACGGAAAGCTTCACACAGAAAAATAAACTATGTATAATCAACCTAGAAAAATTGTAACTCTAAAATTTTTATTTTCATATATTTTGTGGTTGGTTTTTGTCCAGGTAGTACACACCAACAAATTTTATCCGTAAAATTAAGATACAAATTGTAACTTCACAATTCTACAATTCTATAATTTTCATGTATTTTTACATGATTTCATGTTCATGTATTTTGTTTTTTATAGTCCCGTTACTTCTAAAATAGTAAAAAAATATTTATATTTATCTAAAGTATTTTGTTGATAATTGAAACTTCTGTTAAATTAGTAAAAAAATATTTTCAGATTTCTTAAGTATTTTGTTGTTTTTCTTCTGGCCAGATTTATAGTAGAGCAATTAAATAAAATACAAAAACAAATATTTTCAGTTTCTTGTGTATTTTGTCTGTTTCCCATTAGGCCAAATTTAAAGTAAAACTACTATTAAAATATTAAAAAAACATATTTTATTTATCTCATGTATTTTGTTGTCGCAATAAGTACAATTCAATATAGTAGTGAACTATTTTAATAGTTATCATCAAAACCTTTCGCCATCCAAAAATTGTTGGGTGTGTGTGTGAGGTAGAGAACATTATTTACTTACTCTTCGAGTATCGCACAAAAAATATGAAACTTTCATAATGAAAGTGTTACTGCAATTTTATTGATTTTGGGGAACAATGGTATCAAAATTATTGATAATTTTAAAAGTATTATTTTGACTTTTCAAAAGTTCTTTTTTTTTTAATTTTTTATATTATACATGTAGGGTATGTATATATTATAATATAAAAAATATTTCTTTAATTATTTTACCTATTTAACTCTTTTGTCCGATAGTTTTAAGGTACTATGATATTAGTCAGTCAATCGTTAATCATTTGTATTTGAAATGAAGTTCTGACAAAACGACCATATCTCGATTTGTATGTTATTATTTACTTGTTTTCGAAATAAAAGATAATATGGCTTATGGCAAAGCATGGACCCGGTGAAATGAAAAGCTAATAGTGCATATTATACGGTGGAAACCTGATGGAACACAAGGGTATGGGTCTTTAGCATTCACTATGGCATATAGGCATTTCCGCCAAAGCGTGAACCAGGCCAAATCATTTAAAAAGTTAAATAAAAAATTGTATTATTAAACCAATGGAACTCAACTTGTTTAACCAATCGACAAAAAAAATTAAGTATTTTTTTTGTTAATCTTGTTAATATTACCAAAAAGTATATTTTTTTGAATGTTTTGGTACTTTGATCAACACTTTTGTATGTTGTAACATGTTGAATTTTTATTACAAAGCAAAAAAATTATAAATCTTAGGCTTAAGTTATAAACAAAAAAAAATAAAACTATGAAAACTTAAACTTGGTAAACCCTATTTCTAATTATTTACACAACATAAAAACAATATAAAAAGAATCACAAAGAAAGGGTTCAAGAATTATATTTTTTGTTTTTTTTCAATAAAAGCGTTTGAACGTAGGCTCAGCCTCCTGGATCTGCCCATATGCTATGAGTGCTGTTTTGTGCAAATCTCAAGGGTGTATGTGGGCAGCTCTGACAAATAAGCCTTTTTGGGGGATAGATCTGTCTTTAAACGGCCTTAGCTGGAAAAAATTTCAAACACCCCTGTCCGAAAATCTGGCAATTTTTTTTTACATCAATTTTGAAGAAAAAGTTGAATGCTTTTAGCTGAATCAACATGATTTTAAAAACTGAATGAGCTTTTTAGGAAATGCATTTCAAAAACGTTTTACCTCGTTTCTTAAGTTTTATTTAAAATCGATGAAATCGATCAGCTATTATTATTACCAAATGCTGTTCATATTGCACAAAAGTTTTAAGCAAATTATTTAAAAATGTTTATTTATAAACATTTTCTTTGAATATATAAAAAAATTTGAGCTTTTCGTGCATTTAAATTTACAAAACGAGCTTACTTTAAGCTTGTAAATTTCATGTTATCCATTTAAAAATGAATATTTGTTACAAGTTTTGAGTCCCTTTACCAAATAATCATGACATAAGTCGGTTAATTAAATAAGATTTTACCTGCAAAGCCTATGTCAGGAAGGGAGCACAGTATTAAAATTTGGCACGACTTTATGCTTCTAAGAAATAGTTGTATAATAAAAAACAGTACAACAAGTAAAATTAAACAGCGACCTTACTGTTTTCGGGGATATTTACATATTACAGACCTTGAAGAATTAATAAATTGTCGAATTAAGAATGCGGTCATGAAAAAAATAATTATAGTCTGGCTCCCGACCATCATATGCAATTTACTTATTGCGGACGGACGGACATACGCACGTTTACATTTAATGTATACTTTGTAGCTTGCGCTTATCAGTACCTACCGTTACCGTTATATTTCTCAGATTGTGTTGAATTATTAAAAAAAAAATGTTGCACCAGTCAAAAAGTTACATTTGAAATCATTAGGAAACAAACTTTTTGATTTTTGGTGATTGCGAAATAAATAAAATTCTTTCTCAGCCAAGATTCTTTATGCTTTTATTTTCACAGAAAAATATTCGTGGGTTGAACCAAACATCTTTACAGTAAATTAACTGTAAAATTATGGTACGTGTAATTTGTTGTTGCTTTTATTTGCGAGTAAGCAAGTACTGTAAACGTTAGAATCCCCTGTCTCCGCACAAACGTCGAGATCTCGGGAACTATAAGAGCAAGAACCACCAAATTTTGCACACAAACTTCTATAAGTAAAGCGCAGATCAGCGCAGTTTGTTTCAAAACCTGACCGCGCCCCTTTTGACGCCCACAAGCCGCGAAACTCTGTGTTGTCCACATTTTTTAATGCTAGAGAAAAGTGGCCCTAATAAATGTTTGTACTGATAACATCAGTACCAAAACTTTGGAAAATTCGTCATTTGCATGAAGGGATGGCTTTTAGAGTGGTTTATTGAAGTAATGTTGGTTATATTTGGATATACATTTATAAAATTTAAGAACTGCGTCTTGTCTTTTTCTCGTTGACTTCTCTAGTGATGATAGCTTCTCGTGACAGTACCAATATCGATGTACTATCGCATACTCAACAGGGTAGTGTTGATAACAGCCCGCCAACATCTGCTGTTGATGAACCGTCCGTTACAGTCGGCCTTTCCTGATATATCGCAGCGTCCTCGCAAGATTCGCTGCTTAGTTTGTCTTCCAGGTCGTCTTCTTCATCATCGGGAGGGAGTTCGCACCAGCGTTTCATCTTATCAGATGAATAAACTGATTGGTAGTGCCTTTGCGTTCGTTGTGCATGTGGGATATCTTCCACCAGATACCTATCATTTGGCAGGACCTTTTTGATAATAAAGGGACCTTTATAGCGAGGCTCAAGTTTGCGTGATGTGCCTGTGCTATACGGCTCGTTTTCGACTAATACCAGATCACCAAGGTTGTATGCGGTTGGCTTGGAATGCTTGGCATCGTATCGTTTCTTGGCAGCAGCCCTGTGATCGTTGACTGTCTTGGCAGCGTCTGCTCGTAGACTTTCCAACTCCGTATCTGTCATCATCTTCTGATCCGGACCTTGGATCGCGCTCGTCAGTGTGTTCTTGAGGATATCTCGTGGCTCGTAGCCATACAAAAGCTGAAATGGAGAACATTTGGTTGTACTGTTTACCATAGTGTTGATGCTCCACTGGATAGTTCGTAATTGCTCGTCCCATCGTTTCTCATTTTCGGTTGATGGCAATATCATGGATAGGATTATGCGGTTTGTTCGTTCTGCATGACCGTTCGCTCTTGGGGTCCTGACAGCATTAAGGATGTGTTTTATATTATTCGCTTTGCAGTATTTGGCGAAGTCCTTTGACGTAAAAGCGGTACCGCGATCGGTGACAATTCGATTCGGCATTCCCAAATAGCTGGTCACGTCCTGCAGTATATCAAGGACGTGTTTAGTCGCTGTACTTTTCACAGCTCGCACAATGGTGAATTTAGTAAAGGCGTCGACGATCACTAAAATATGTTCGTTTCGCTTCGAACTCTTCGGAAACGGTCCCAAGTGGTCCATGTGTATGGTAGAGAAAGGGATTGGATTGATATCATCGTAATGATACTGACCTTCTTGTCGTCCACCTGGTATTTTATAAAGCGCGCAGCCCACACATGACTTTATGTAGCTTTTAACAAAGTTCCGCATTCTTGGGAACCAAAACAAATTGAGAATTCGACCTATTGTTTTCTCAGTGCTCATGTGTCCAGCATTGTCGTGACATTCATGCAAAATATGGAACCTTAACTTTTTCGGAACAACCCATAGCATCTTGTTGTCATACTTGCGAAACAAGCGATCTTGCTCGATCACATACTCGTCATTCTCTGACTTTTTCTCGGATTTCATATCCTCTACAATTTTCCGGATTTTCTCGTCTTGTAACTGTATTGCGAACAACCAATCTTCCTCGTCGATTATGGTCTTCGAAATTTTCAAGCTTGCTGTTTCCATCTCATGTGCATCTTCGAATGGGGCTCGACTAAGTGCGTCAACGTGGTTCATCTGCGTTCCAGCCCGATGAACAATTTCTATATCAAATTCTTGAATCCGCAGCCACCATCTTGCGATTCGGGGTATAAGCTCTCGTTTTTCCATTGACGTTTTCAAAGCATTACAATCGGTAACGACTTTGATCCTCTTACCATAGATATAATACTTGAATCGCTCCAACGACTCGACGACGGCTAAAGCTTCTAGCTCGTAACTGTGGTAGTTCTTCTCAGGTTTTGAAGTTGCTCGGCTATAGTATGCAATTGGCTTCAAATGATCCTCTTCGATTTGCAACAAAACTCCGGCTAAGCCAACGGCACTGGCATCCGTATGAAGTTCATGTTCAGCATCTAGGCGATAGCTGGTGATAACAGGTTTCGATATCAAGGATCTCTTTAACTCGTCAAACGCATCCTGTTGCGTCTGCTTCCACTTGAATTTCTGGTCTTTACGTAGTAACATACGCAAGGGCTCGGATATAATGGCGTATCCGGCAACAAATTTTCGGAAGTATCCGCTAAGACCCAAAAACTGTCGCACTTCGGTGACATTGCTCGGTACGGGGAACAATGCAATGGCATTCGTCTTAATCTCTCCTGGACTGATTCCGTCTGCGTGTATCTGATGACCTAGGAACGTAATAGATTGATTATACAGTTCACATTTGTTCAGATTAAGAGTTAAACCGCAATCTTGCAACACTTGAAGGATTCTCTCAAGCTTGCAATACATCTCGTCAAACGTCTGGCTTCCAATTAGGATGTCGTCCATGTAATGCATCATGTCGCCTTTCTGTACTCGCTTCTGTAGTTCTGCCATGAGTCGATTAAACACAGCAGGCGCATTCTTAAGCCCAAACGGAAGACGCTTGAACTCATAAATTCCATCCGTGGTGATGAAAGCAGTAAACTTTCGACTTTCCGGTGCTACTTCAATTTGATAATAGCCGCTGTTGAGATCCAGTGAAGAAAAGTACTTAAAACGTTTTGCTTCCTGGAGACGCTCCTCGATATTTGGAACTGGGAAATTTTCCTTCTTGATCAGCTTGTTCAGGCGGCGGTAATCGACGCAGAGTCGATCGCTACCGTTCGGTTTCTTTATGAGTACAACTGGGCTGGCGTACTCGGATGTGGATACTGTAATAATATCTTGCTCTAACAACTCATCGACAATTTTGCTCACAACTTCCTTCTTTGGCTCGGAGACTCGGTATGGCGCTTGGGAAACCACCTGGCTGCTCTCGACGATAATATTGGCTTGGACGATGTTGGATTTTCCTATGCCTTGCAGTCCTGCAGAGAAAACATTGGCGTACTTCTCCAGCAAATTGCGCATTTGACTTTTCTCTTGCTCGTTCTGAAAATTGACAAGAAGTTTTTCTGTTATGTTGTTGCTTACAAGGGGTACGGGTTGATGAACTGCTCGTTTAACTTCAGCGTCGCCTGGCTCAAACTTCAACGACAGATGAGCGCTAATGATGACGTCCTGCCCCAACAGAAAGTCCTCTTGCAGAAGATCGTCCTCTGCTACGTATACTTTAGCAGTAACTGTTTTTCCATCAATGTCCATATCCACAACCATTGCTTCGGTAAGGACACATGAACCTCCACAAATGCCTCTGATTCTCATAGCGCACCTGTGGCGATCAGCGTTGATTTCTTGGGCCACTGACTGACGAATGATACTAGCCTGGCTTCCAGTATCTATGAAGGCGATATAACTGTGCGAATTTATGCTGATTTTCCTGGTAAATATCTTGTCTTGATTTGATGCGCCCAATCGCATCACATTTGCCGCTTGGCAAATTTCGTTTAATGCATGAAATTTATTGCATTTGGTACAGCGCGATTTCTTCCTCTCCTTTGGGCACGAATTAGCAAAGTGTCCCAATTCTCCGCAATTGTAGCACTTCACCGACTCCTTTGTCTTTATCGGCTTGACATCGTTGTCCTGCTTCGGCTCAAAGCTGCTACCTTTTGGATAAACCTCCTTCTTATTTGCAAACGATCGACCTCTGTTTACAAAATATGATTCTGCCGCATCACGAAAATGTTTCATTGTTGAAAACTGAATTGCTGCAATACTGTTTTGAAGTTCTCGGTGCTGTAGACCTGCTCGAGCGTATCGAATAACTGCTGATTCGCTAAGATTGTAACGCACGCCGAGGGCGGACATCCGGAAACAGTACTCCTTTACCGTCTCCTTTGGTCGTCTGGCTGCACTAGCCATGTTGAAGTGAACTTCAGCCTCGTCTGGAGTTGCTCCGAACTCATCCCGTATAGCTTCTGCGAAGTTACTCCATGTGGTGTGTAAAACCGGCGAAGAATCGAGCCACATCTTGGCTGGACCCTTAAGCTTCGTATAAATGGCGAGTAATACGAATTTATCATCCCATTGGTACGCCCCAACCACTTTGTTGACACGATCGATGAACTGGTTAACTGATATGGCGTTATCGTCGCTGGGATCAAACTCCGGCAAGGTGTTTGCTATCTCTTTGACCGATGCTTGCTTGACGTTGTTGGTAGCCTGGCCAACAGGGTTTTCTTCAGATACCTCACCTCTGCTTTGCTGTTGCTGGGTCGCGGCTGCTGATACCGCTGACATTGCTGCTCCTGCTTCTGACGCTGCTGCTCCTGCTGCGCCCCGCGTTTGGATGGTAATGATCTGTTCCATCATGTTCTTAAGTTCCGCCATTTGAACTTGTAATTGTGTAATCGCCGCTCCTTGTGACGACAGCGTTTCCTCACTGACTCCCGCTGCTTGTGGCATATGCACTTCTTCCGATTGCTCAAACTCCACTAGTCTTTGTACTAGCTCTGCTCTGGACCCTGAAGCTGATAAGTCCCTTTCCCGAAGAAAGAATCTTAACTGGTCTGCCTTCAGTTCCGCTATTTTTACCATTTTCCTCGCTTTCGATCTTCGCTCTTTTTAGTCCGCTTTGTTTTGCCCGCACAAACACGCATGTGTGCAAGCGAGACAGCTGATATGTATTTCACAACGTCGACTCGTAGAACTTGTGAATTTCACCACGACGCTACATATACACACACACGCTCTTTGTATGTGTATTTTCAGGCTCACACAGACTCCTGATGTAGTTTCTGGAAACTTCTTCTCCTCGGGCTCACACAGACACCTTTGAGACTTCTTGAGACACCTTCTCGTGTTGCTCGCTAAATTTCGAATCCGTCTGCCACGTAGAATAGGAACACATCCGTTATTTGCAATTTTCTTTGTCACACAGACCGTTGGGAACACATCCCATTGCAAATTTTCCACGCCGACGATTCTGCTGCTTTCTTTGAGACTCTCTCTCTACGCTTTTACTCCAAATATAGCCAACTCTGATAATCCCACTTCTGAACTGTGAAGGGATGGCTTTTAGAGTGGTTTATTGAAGTAATGTTGGTTATATTTGGATATACATTTATAAAATTTAAGAACTGCGTCTTGTCTTTTTCTCGTTGACTTCTCTAGTGATGATAGCTTCTCGTGACAGTACCAATATCGATGTACTATCGCATACTCAACAGGGTAGTGTTGATAACAGCCCGCCAACATCTGCTGTTGATGAACC